>CALNHX010000792.1:0-284910 GCA_940337035.1 Agriotes lineatus
GAAGATGTAGGCATAAACCTGTAGTTGATGTAATGTTATCCAGTGCCACGCCATTCATCATATCATCAGAAATAATTGGATGTTTACTCAAGAAGTAACTCATCACTTTGCGTTTACTTGTATTAAGCCGGGTAGCGGGTAGGTACATGTCTGTGATCCCGACAGAAAAGAGACCTATCTCAGGGACCGAGCGACCCTGCCCACGCGAGCTCATGGTTTTCCTTATTTCCTACTACCGGGGAAATCATGCCCAAACCGTGATCCCACCAACCCCTATTTATTTTATTTCTTCTATATCCCCATATATCCCCGGCAGGATTGGTGTCGGCAGCTCTGGTAAGCAACCAGTCTAGGAAAGATGAACCCCAAACTCAAACATCGAGCAGGAGGCAGCACTCTTGTTTGTATTATTGTTTGGCGTAGATGCAATTTTTCGGTTCGGCAACAATAAGTTGAGATGTGGGCACAGATCAGCGATCTAAACTGGCCACACTACTGCGGTTGAAGAAGGAAGAGGGAACCCACTTCAACTACCATCCCAAAACTATTTGTGCTCATGTATATGCACCTTAATTTATATTTATATATATATATATGGTAACATGACTAGCTTAATGCAAAACAAATCCGGAAGTAAAGCTGTTCCCCCAATCGGATCTCCGAAGGGAATGTATTAAGCCCTGTCACGAGTGGAAAAAAGAGTAAAAGATCAATAAGAGCGAAAGTAAAAGTTGCTACTTGGAATTCGCAAGGGCTACTGCAACCCGGCAAGCTCGCTATAGTCGAAAAAGAAACGAAAGATATTGACATTCTTGGAATATGTGAAACCCATTGGAAAGGGTCTGGTTATTTTAAAACAAAGACGGGTAATACACTGTACTTTTCTGGTAACACAACAGAAAGTAGGAATGGTGTAGCAATCAACGTAAGTACAAAATGGACTGATGCGGTTCTGGGCTTTAATCCTATTAATGATAGAATTATGATCATGAAACTAAACACCTACTCTATTAAAGTCAATATAGTACAGGTATACGCTCCTACAAGTGTATCAAGCGAGAGAGACATTCAGGATTTCTATGAACAACTAGAAAATACAATCCACAAACTACCAAAGAAAGAAATAATCTTTATTCAAGGAGATTATAATGCAAAAATAGGCTCAACAAAACTAGACGACAATATGAGAAGCAATATAGGCAAGTATGGCATCGGAACAAGGAATGATAGCGGTGAAACTTTGTTGCACTTTTGTATTGAGAATAACTATGCTATAATGAACACATTCTTTCAACACCATATAAGAAGACTGTGTACCTGGAAGTCGCCAGGTGATAAATTTAGAAATCAAATTGACTACATCCTGATCAACAACAGATTTAGAAGCACTATACAGGACGCAAAAACATATCCTGGTAAAGATTGTGGATCAGATCATAATATATTAACTGCCGAATTAAAAATACACCTAAAAAACATAAAAAAACCAAAGAGAAAATCAAAGTTAAAAGAAAAAATGTTACCTAGGTACAAGAATATTCTTGAAGAAAAAAGTAACCTAATAGTCACCGAGCTAAAGATGAAAACCCCAATGATATGTGGGACGGTTTGAAAACCATATTGACAATTGCAAAAAAACAAACAATTCAAGAATATAATTGCCATGAGCCAAATAAAGAACAACCAAAAAAGAAACACTGGATGACTGAAAAGACATGGGAGTTGGTGAGAGAAAGAAAAGAACTAAGGTTAACTGGAATAGACACCCAAGAGAAACGTAAAGCATCTCAAAAACTAAATAGAGAAATTCAGAAACAATCCAGAAGCGATAAAAACGAACATTTGAACAAGTTATGTTCAGAAATTGAAGAACACCAAGGAAATAATGAAACAAAAGATCTTTTTAAGAAAATAAAACAAATAACAAGAGAGTTTAAACCTCAAACCTGGGAAATAGAGGACGAAAATGGCATAGTATTAGACGAAATCGATCAAGTACTTGATCGATGGAAAAGGTACTGTTCAGAGCTATACAACGATAGAACACGTGAGTGTGAAAATGCAAAATGCGACGATATACAACTAATGG
The DNA here is from genome assembly GCA_940337035.1 of Agriotes lineatus. Classification (NCBI taxonomy): domain Eukaryota; kingdom Metazoa; phylum Arthropoda; class Insecta; order Coleoptera; family Elateridae; genus Agriotes; species Agriotes lineatus. The sequence continues at coordinate 2,090 of CALNHX010000792.1, forward strand.
CACTGGAACCTTCAATACTCAGAGAGGAAGTAGAAAACGTCATTAAAATGTTACATGGTAACAAAGCTGCAGGAGAGGATGACGTAAGCAGTGAAATGCTAAAGGCACTAAATGAGGAAGGCGTGTCACTTATGACGAACTTGAAGTTCGCGCCCGCCCATTGTAGCGAACGGACGTGTTATTTAATAAGTGTTTTAAGTTACTTAGTGCTCTAACTAAACGATTAGTTTTATACAAAGTTTGTAAATTTACTTACGCGAACTGTGCAGTGTCCGTAATCAACCTGTGAGTGTGGGCTTGACCTGCGGTATCGGATACCGCAGACCGCGGTGAGCGCTCAATGTCTTATCAAAGAACTTTAGCCAAAGAAATTCAAAAAAATCAACCACATCCTCGCACTCCCGAACTATTAAATAAAAATAACAAGATGAATGCTAACTCCAATCTGCATTTAGATGTAGTAACTAAAGTTAACGAATACTGTGAACTTTCACCCTCTGATCGAAACATAAATCAACCAGATCAGCATCAAACTTCTCAAATGGAAATTTGAGAATCTACATTGTCAACAAACACAAACTCAGCTAAAAGAAATATTACCTCGCCTGACATAAACGACAGAAACAAACGGTTCACTTACTCACAAAACGCAACACAAAGATACAGTTTTGATTTCCCACCTCTCCAAACTAAAAATAGATTTGATCCGCTTACATGAATTACAGAAGATGAAACCAATAACACAGATGCCATTACCACAACGCCAACAAAAGTAAATACACCGCAGATTAAAGATACAACTGAAAAAATTCCTCCGATATTTTTACTCGGCTCTCCGAACTATCAAGCAGTTTTGAAAGATATAAAACAAAAAGCGTTAAGCGACTTCACAATAGCACACGCAAAAGATAAACTACGTATCAACGTTACTACAACCACCGTTTTTCGAACATTAACCAAATTTTATGACTCTATTGGTGCTAAATACTTTTTACTTACTTTACATTTAACAACCCTCAAGATGCCAAGTTAACCGTCGTAATACTCAATGTCCCTAACTCATTAACTTCCGCTGAAATAAAAGAAGAGCTACAACGACTCGACCTCCCTACAAGTAAAGTTACAAGACTATACAACAAAGCGAAGGCTCCTATTCCTATAGTCGTAGTAGAGCTAGAAAAACAAAACAAAAAAGAAAATAACATATTTAATCTCACCACATTGTTTAACTGCATAGTAAAAGTGGAACCTAAACGGAAAAGTAAGGACATACCACAATGTACGAATTGTCAAAGATTTAATCATACCCGTAATTACTGTAGGTTAGACCCACGATGTGCTTAGGAAATCATCACTTTTCTCAATGCAAAAAAACAATCACAGAAACACCACTATGTGTCAACTGCAAGGGCGAACACCCTGCAAACTACAGAGGTTGTAAATTTTATACCGAATTAAAGATTAAATCGCAACAAGCATCCGCAAGACTCACATCTACAAACAACAGAAATTCGGATATTACAAAACACCCAAGTTACGCCAAAGCTGTTCGAGGTACCAACACAGAGACGACAGAGAACGATGATAAAACACAAGAAGAAAACTCTTCTCTTTCAAATATTTTACAAAGTATTATAAAAATAATTTCACCTTACATGGCTCAAATTAAAACATTCCTACTGTCAATAATACCATCACTTTTCCTAAATGGATCTTAAAAGCTACGAAAACTTAAATATTACAAACTGGAATGCCAACGGCGTTCTATCTCAACGAGCTACATTGATAGCTTTTATGGCTAGACATAACTCAGATATACTATGCATTACCGAAACTCGCTTAATTAAAAATCAGTCCTTAAAACTACCAGGCTACATTGTTTTTCGTAGTGATCGAGACGCACCAATAGGCTCCGGAGAAGTGGCAATAGTAACTAAAAAATCCATATCAGCTGGTGAGATTGAATATAATACTACCAACAAGTTAAAATACAGTTAAATAACCAACAAAAACTAAACATAATATGCGCCTACAAACCACCCAACAGAAAACTTCAAGAAGCCGACCTATCAGCTATGTTCACGAGCACCGAAGCCACAGTTGTTGTTGGGGATCTCAACAGCAAAAATACTCTCTGGGGCTGCAGATCTAACAACCCAGATGGAAAACGACTAAACGACTTCGCTACTCAACATGCAATACAAATTTCGGCACCAACGCACTACCGTTACAGAAATGATCACACCCCAGACATACTAGACATCATATTATGTAAAAATTTCTCTCGCCCAATTTATCAAACGGTGTTGCCAGAACTTGATTCGGACCATATCCCAGTAATAATAACCTTTAAGAACGCTCCTCAACGTATAATTAAACCACCACGATTAATCAACGGACTAATAAACTGGGAAATATTTAAAAGCCGCTTAGATAAAGCATTGACGTGTCCATCACAAATTAATACCACAAATGAAATAGACAAACTTATAGATAACTTAACGAAGGCTGTAAAAGGTTCAATTAAAGCAGCTACGACAGGACAACCTAAACGACCCACAAAAACTTATATGCAACCTCCACAAGAAATAAAAACATTAATACAAGAAAAGCACAGAACACGTAAACTTTGGCAGAACACTAGAGATTCGATGCATAAAACTCGTTTGAATCAGTTAATTCGAACTATAAAATGGGAATTGGAAAATCACAGAATCTCTACTTATCAAACATACATCTCTGAATTAGAGCCGAAAGATTGCACGTTATGGCAAGCAACAAAAAGAATTTTCAAACAACCTCCCATAATAACTACATTATACGCTGACCAAGAAACGTACACAACGGACGACGAAAAGTGTGAAGTTTTCGCCAAACATTTGCAAAATGTCTTCAAAACCGAAATCGTTAACACGGAATTCGCTCAGGATGTTCAAAATTATATCCTTCACAACTTTCCAACAACTACAGATGAAATTAGCCCTACTACACACACTGAAATTCAACATCATATTAAAAACCTAAAAATCAAAAATGCACCTGGCCATGATAACATACCTAATATAGTCTTAAAGAACTTTACTGACAAAACCGTTGCATTTCTAGCTAGCCTATTCAACGCATGTTTACGCCTAGGCTATTTCCCTAATGAATGGAAGCATGCCATAATCTTATTATTTCCTAAACCCGGAAAGAACTCAAAACATCTAGATAGTTACCGTCCAATAAGCCTCCTACCGACGATATCAAACATACTCGAAAAGATTATTCATTCAAGACTTTCCAACTTCATTGACGTAAATTCTATGCTCCCACATACCCAATTTGGATTCCGTCAAAAACATTCAACCACACATCAACTCGCAAGAATTTCAGAAACTATCGAACGTAGTTATGAAAATAAACAATATACAACGGCTATCTTTCTTGACGTAACTAAGGCTTTCGACAGATAGTGGACAGATGGATTACTGTATAAATTATGTCAAACCAAAATATCTACTTACCTACAGATCATACTAAAATCATTCTTATCCAATAGAACTTACGTCGTAAGAGTAAATGCAACAGATTCAGCTACATATAGTATCAATGCTGGAGTACCACAAGGCTCAATTCTGGGACCAATTTTGTACAACATCTTTGTTCATGACATACCCGAGCCTGCTGATGCAACCCTCGCATTCTATGCGGATGATACAGTATTAATGACCCAACACGATAATATAGTAGTAGCAATTGACAGACCGCAAAATCAAGTTAACATGTTATATAAATGGGGTATACACATAAACACCAAACTGACCCAATGTTACGCTCGACTTGCAATGTTATACCCAATTATTAATAGAAAAACAACATTAAAACTGAAATTCTCGTTATTGCTGTACAAATCAATTATTAGGCCTATCATAACCTACGGTTGTCCTGTGTGGGGAGCAGCAAGCAAGACGCGCATTGATAAATTACAACGCTTCCAAAATAAAATTCTGCGTATAGCACTGAATGCTCCATGGTATATGCGGAACACTTAAATCCACCGCGAAACAGAAGTACCAACAATACGCGACTTCATAAGAAAAACTGTTAAAAAGTACTTTTCTAACATAAACGAGTGCTCAGGAGCGATCCATTACTCTCTGGGAAGCAGGTGCATTCATAAACGACTCAGTAGGAAGTTACCACAAGACCTATATGTGCCAGACTAAGTGATATCAGTGACAATAGTGATGTACAAACAAATCAAACGTAAGTTAGAGTGCTGTTATTTAATTTTGATTATCACATTCCAAAAGACAGTAAACAATAGACAATAGCTAAATAGTGCCTATTAGATGCCCTAATTAATTACAAACCAGCCTGTATAGTATTTTGTATACTGGTCTCGCTAATATATATTTAAAAAAAAATTATGACGAATTTATGTAATAAAATATGGAGCACTGGAATATGGCCTAACGATTGGACTAAATCAGTCATGATTACGTTTCACAAGAAGGGCTCAACAAAAAAATGTGAAAATTTTAGAACCATCTCCTTGATTTCTCACGCTAGCAAAATAATGATATATATAATATTGAATAGAATCAAAAATTATCTGGAAAGGCAAATACCTGTTAAGCAAGCAGGATTTGCAAGAGGAAGAGGGACCCGGGAACAAATTCACAACATGAGGCAGCTGATCGAAAAGTGCAGAGAGTTTAATGTTCCATTATACATATGCTACATTGACTACGTAAAGGCGTTTGACAGTGTACAATGGAAAGAATTATGGAATATCCTATTAGAAATGGAGACTCCGGACCATCTCGTCTTTCTAATCCAACAATTATATGAGTCGGGGTCTGCTACAGAGAGGATTAATGACCGAACCTCAAAAAGCTTTAACCTGCAAAAAGGAGTTCGACAAGGCTGCATCTTGTCTCCATTATTATTTAATATATATGGAGAACAAATAATGAGAAAATCTCTAGAAGGCTGGAATGGAGGAATTACCATTGGTGGAGTTAAAATAACAAATCTGAGATATGCGGATGACACGGCGATATTTGCCACAACTCCCGAAGAAATGAATTTTCTTTTAGATATTATTAAAATGCAAAGTGAAAAATTGGGAATGGAACTTAATAAAGATAAAACCAAAATTATGATTATAAGAAGAGATGATATAGAACTACGAGGAGATGAATTTGGAAAAATTGAAATAGTAGAGCAATACAATTATCTAGGCTCATTTATAAGCAATACGGGAAGCTGTACTTACGAAATTAAAAGCGAATTGCAATAGCTAAAACGGCCGTGACAAAATTAAACAAAATATGGAAAGATCACAGCATAACCAAATCCACCAAAATCAAACTCGTGAAAACACTCGTATTCCCCATCGCCTTATATGCAGCGGAAACCTGGACGTTGAAAAAAATTGATAAAAATAAAATATCTGCCTTTGAAATGTGGTGTTGGAGAAGGCTGTTGAGGGTTTCCTGGACCGATCATCGAACAAATGATTCTGTAATTCAAGAAGTTGGCGAAAATATCAGACTAACAACTATAATCCAAAGAAGAATCTTGCAATTCTTTGGCCATATATCACGAAGGACAGACGATAATTTGGAAAAGCTGATGGTCCAGGGAAAGATTGAAGGTAAACGATTAAGAGGCAGATCATCTAGAAGATGGTTGGATGAAATCGAAAAACTGACAGGTACCAAAATGGAAGAAAACACCAGAAACGCTCAGGACAGAAAGCACTGGAAGAACATTATACAAGCTACAAACTAAACACATCGCACAAATCACGATCTTCGGATACGAAGAACACGACAATGGAGAGAGTATTAAAAAAAATATTGGCAACACTCCAATGAATCACTGAATTCAAATCCCTTTGTAAATAATTCACATCGTTTAGAGTACGTATGGTTAGAAATAATTTGAAATCATCTGGAAAGAGTAAACATTTACTAAATAATTGCACTAATTTAGAAAGGCTATTTATAAAAATAAGAAATAGAATCGGGCCAAGGTTACCACCTTTCGGTTCACCTGTTGACATTCCAAAGCACTCCGACTAGATGATATGCTCGTATATACCCATTAGTTTCTATTTTCCAAGTACGATGGAGAAAATTGAAGAGTGTGCGCTGATAAGTTACATTCAGATAATCTTTTCAATAGGAGATCATGATCAACACGATTAAACGCCTTTGCAAGATCTGGGTAAACCACATTTTCTTGATTAAAATCATCAAATGACTCCGCCACATAGTCACCAAAAATTGATAAGTTAGTTTGTAGAGATCTCGCGGATAAAACAATCCTGTTCAGTAGCAATTACATTTTTTACATGCTGATACGAGTATAATGTATTCTACAAAATATGTTAAAAAAAAATCCAGTTGAAGATAACATCGAAATCGGTCAGTAACTCGTAATGCTGTGTAAATCTTTGGATTTGTGTATTGGAGTTAGTTTGGCAACTTTCCACCCCCTAGGAAACGTATTAGTTTTTATTGAAAGATTAAAAATTATTTGGAGTGGATAAGGTAAGATATCCGAACAGACTTGGAGAATGTAAGGGGAATGCCATCAGGACCGGCCGACTTTTTTTTATTTTAATTTATTGGCCGCGCTTTTTACTTCGTCCAAACTAATAGTGTTGAATGGCATCATTTTCAAATTATCATTTAATTCTAACTGATGAAATTTCAGTTCATATGTTGGTTGTAGACCATACACTGAATTAAAAATAATTGGCGAATTCCTGCACAGCTTCCTCCCTTCCTAATATGTTGCCTTCGTTTTTATAAGTATTTGCCAAAGTGTGGGTATGTCTTATTATTAACAAAATTCCAAAAGCTTTTGACAACTGTCTCAATATTTAACCGAATATTATTTACATAATTTGCATAATAAGACCTAATTTGATTTTTTACCATTCGTCTTAATTCTTTGAATTCTTTCAAAGTATATTCGGATTGATTTTTCTGTTTTCTGTGATAGTTTTTGTTTTTTAAGTTTCTGCTTTCAAAGAAAACCACACTGGGTATTTATTTTTCTTTAAATTTACTTTGGGGACAGTTAAGTTTAGGATATCATTAAATATTCCATAATAACATTCAACTAAGGTATCTACATTCTAAAACTGCTCAAGAATACTCCAAATATTGTTAAGTAATAATTCATACATCCGTAGAAAATTTTCTTTAGAAAAATTATAGTGCTTTGGCATGTTCTTTCGAGTTCAATACGTAACGTTTGGATTCTCAACAGTTAAATCCACTTTTAATGTGAGATTATGCAGGTCTATTGGCACGAGTGGTGACTTTTCACACTTTACCTCTAAAGTGGTACTTGATAGAACTAGAGTCCCCATAGTTTACTAAGAGTTGGGCAAACAGCGAGATACATTTTGATTGGTTGGATGATGTTATACAAAGCATGTGTGATGAAGCTGTAGCTGTAATCACCAGCTTGATCCAGTAACTTGCATCCACCGAAAATTGACCCGGATATGGTTATTTAGGTAAATATGACTACGTTTTACAATTTTTGGCTTTCAACGTCCCTACCGTGTTTTCAGGGAAGTTCGGCTATGCTCAGAATCAGCTCTGGCCTGGTGTAATAAGGTGCAATGCCCTTGAATAATCGCCACCTACACTCAAGCTTGCTGTAAACTGTTTCGACTCTTATTACTGTCTTGGAACTGTACTATTTGGCTCCTCCAAGTCTTATGACTTCACCAGCGGTTGAGATACGTACCGCTCAACCTGCAGGTGGCTTTTCCAGTCTGCTGTGAGTATAAGGAATTGAAGAAGACACATCTCGGGCCAAATCGTCCACAGATCACATATGTTCGCAGTTTTGAAACTGCAAACACTGTTCCACAATGTATTACTCTGCCATACTTACTCATATAAATTTTGTCTAGTCTCGAATGCTCGTTGTTATAAGATTTATTTAAGACTGCTCCTCATTGTTGTATGTTTCATATAATTTATGCAATTGTAACCCTTTGGACTTGGTATGAAATATGAAATTGTTATATTTGTTGATAAGTACAGGCATTTAATTTAATTTTAGAAACCTCTTCACATTAAGTCCTCTGCCAGTTAAGTTGTAATTCATCAATTATTCATATTTATTTGCAAAATATTCCTTTCACAGTGTACTTTTGCTTGCGAAATTAATGTTCGATTTTAAAAGGCTGTAAACAATTTGTGCCCTGTTAAAAGCAGCAGTATATATATTGTGTTTTTGCTATACCAAAATAAAAGGACCCTATTATTATTATTACATTATTTTAATTAAATGGGTATCGAAACGAAAAAGCTTTCTTTTAATTATTTACCTTTCGAATTCCTCTTCTTGCCAGTTTGATATGATTGTAGAGCTCAACAATTACAATAAAATGCTTCGCGAGCTAAAAAAGCACATAACACATATAAACACGCTAACCTTTTTCACTTTCCGTTACTGGTTGATGGCCCACTAAAAACTGGAACCGGTGCCGCTGGTTAATGCATCCGCTGCATATATCCAAAATGTTCGCAGTTGAAACTAGTTTCGATCAATTTCTTTTAAGACGACTGTATAGGTTGCTCCAAATCAGAATACCATCAATTAAACTGGATGCGAAGTACCACAAACAATTGAAACTGTTTATTATCACGTAAGTGACAGTTAAATAAAACAAATTACCAGCTGTGCCACTAAAGACAAATAATTTAACCTAAAACAAGAGCACAAGCCGACATGGATTTGTGTAGAATAAAATTAGTGAATTCTGGAAAATTACGTGCGGGTTCTATTTATACCCTCGGAAAACAAAGGAACATATAGCGAGGGATTGGTCTAAATATATATAAGGATTTTTACAATTGTTCGCTGATACATAAATTTTAATAAACAAAAGCCTGTTGCAATTTGGAAAAGATGCATCAATTAATTACATAAAACTCTTAAATTTAAACGTATTATCAACTGCACCACCGTTTTCAACGCATTTCGCACTAGAAATGTCCCAGATTTCACAACTGTCCTCAGTCGTATCATGTCAACCATATCTAGCACGACCAGGGCTCTGCCCCATGCTAAAATTTAGATGTATTTCCGAAAAAGTGGACCCACACCCTTACTGCATTTGTATGAGTGTTATCTTCAAAGGAATAATTTTTTCCACGCAGTTCTATACCATCAACGTATGTGCTACTACGTCCTGTACCCTTCGCCTGATATCACGGATTCCTACCGCACTACCATTGTACGAAAGCTTCAAGAATGTCCATGAACGCCTTCTTCAAGCGTGTCTCTTTCGTTTAAAACGTCACATTTCCCCACTTTTGAATATGTTTTCCCTGAAAATTGAGGGGGTCTCGTCACCTAGGATATAAAAACACTAAAGTTACATAAACACGGGATATTGCAGGGTGTTCAAAACACTGGCTCAATTTTCAATGCCTTCAATCTTTATTTCCTTATTTTTTTAAATTGAACACCCTATTATGTATTAAAGGAATATGCAGATCTTTAAATTCCTTTATTTTGACCATAACATATTATACATTATTCGAAAGAGTGTTTGAGAAATTACGCTTTTAATAAAAACATTAGCATAAATGTGTACTATTTGGAGCATGGTTTATAATAGTGCTGGTAAAAAAACTGCAAGCGAGTGCATCTCGTCAGCTGTGCTCCGTTAATAGGCTAAATTTCCAGTTCTTGTTTCGCGCCATCTTTCTACTTCGAGATAGTGGTAACTCATTTTACTTTATCTTATCTCAATCACAAACGCTGCTTAATAATACCAAAAGAAAAACCCCACGGCAGCTTCTCGGATCAGTTTGCTGTGCCTACTTTGTTTCTATAAGTTATTTAAATTTATCAACGTCACATGGCGAACATTAAAGATAACAACTCAATTCTAAATGCTCCAACACTAATTTTCCAAGGCTCTAATGTTATCACTCCGATGGATACAACAAGGCAAAGCGCCAAACGGGATTTTTCTGCCATAACCGCAATTCAATTATATGCCTCAAAGTTTTCCTGACCTCCCAAGAACGCAAGCCAGACTATCAGAGACCAGGTACAATTTCTCCAACCCTAAACGCCTCGTCCAACTAATTGGTACAACTCATTATAAATATCATCACTCCATATATGGAACAAATAAAACTCGTTTTATCTCAACTAATTTCTTCAATCTTTTCTAATGGATTATTACCTTAGAAGTATCAATCATTTACAAATGGACAACTGGAACCCAAATGGTATTTTAAACTAAAAAGGGATCCTAATAGATTTTTTACAAAGACCTAAAATAGACATACTGTGCATAAGTGAAACCCACCTCATACTGGAAATTAAATTCGCACTTACTGGATATTGCATTTATCGTCAAGATAGAACAAGAGCGCAAATCGCTTCAGGCGGAACCGCTGTGCTAATCAAGAGAAATATAAATCACCATGAAAGCCATCTTCCAGACTTACAACATCTTGAGGCTTCTGCAATTAAAATAACATTAACTGATAACAGCGAGTTACTAATAGGTGCTGCCTACCAACCGCCTAATAAACGATTGATGCTACATGATATGCAAACATTACTTGATAGCGGCATACGAACTTTACTATTAGGGGATTTCAACAGCAAGCACGTTGCATGGGGCTGTCAAACAACAAACCCGAACGGCAATAGGTTATACTCGGTTACGGCAGATCTTCCTATTCAAGTATTAGCTCCTGATGAACCAACGTATCACCTATATAGGTTTGACCATCAGCCCGATATTCTCGATATTTGCCTTCAATATCGAATCTCGAATCCTATATACCAACAAGTACTGGCGGAATTGGACTCTGACACCTACCAATAATTATCACATTCAACAAGCAACCATCTTTAACACTAAACACGTCAAGACTAATTAATGGACCAGTCGATTGGGAAATATTTAAATCCCAGCTCAATAATAACCTAGTGCCATTTAAAAATCTATACAGCACCGATGGCATAGATCAGGCAATAAATCATCTCACAATATCGATCCAAATTAGTGATGGGCTTATTCGAATGAAAAATAACCGGTTATCCGGTTATTGAAATAACCTATGTAACTCGGTTTTCGTTCCAAGTATTCGAATGAAAAATAACCTCATGCTGATACGTACTACGCTTTGAATATAAAACCTCTATTCAAACGTGTTACGTGTCATATCTCAGCGACATACCCAGTGCTCGAGATTCTGTAAATATAAATACGTCATAACTCATAAACAAAGCAGGTTGTACTGAAAACACCATTTGGTTATCGCGTACCTACCTCCTATCATAAAAAATATCAAATTATCAAATTCTGGGGACTTGAAACCTGAACGCCTAAAAACTACAAACGCGCAAGCTATAAAACAATTTTTTATTTGCTTACATCTCCAAAAGTTCAAAACAAGAGGCAGCGCCTTTGACCCGCCCGATCGATAAAGATAAACGTTTTACAACTGTTTTTATTGCGATTAGCAAACAGTCCCGCATATTTCTTTCTTTCTACACTTCTTAATAAATACCTCTTAATTTCCAATACATCACACATAATGTACGGTCGGCGCCTTTGAAATCGGGACACTACATGACTACACACTATTATGATATATTTTGCATGTATTTTTTAAGTGTATAAACTGGGTTTTTGCAGTTATTATGGTATTAATTGTTACGTCAGATTGTTTATTGTTTGTCAATTATGAAATGCCATCTCACATTAATGAAGTAACCGGAGCAAGAATACTCCAAAGACTAGAAGAACATATTACACCTATTGCAGAAACTCCTTAGAAATCAAATAAAAATTATTTATGCAATTATTATAATAATAATTAGCGATTAACTGAGTTCCTCTGCTATCTGCAAGTTACGATGTCGATGCAGATGACGGTGAACCGCCAACCGGCAAACCGGCTGACTTAATCGAAACGAATCGAGAGCCAAAATTTATTCGAATGATTATTCAAATAATCATTCGGTTATTAATATTATTCGAATGCAAATAATTCGGTAATGAAAATTGTCCGGTTATGCCCATCACTAATCCAAATAGCTACTTATAAAACGCGTCATAAAGTAGTAAATCATCAAATACTACCAATAATTATGATTAAAAATTTAATACGGCAAAAACACCAGATCAGAAGACAGTGGCAACGAACCCGGGAACCACAACACAAATTAGATCTTACCCAATTAACGCTACAAGTAAAGTGGGAAATTGAAAATTACAAAATCTCATCTTACAAGCGATTCGTAGGTGAACCATGAACGGCAGATCCAACCATGTGGAGAGTGCTCAAACGTGTGACCAACCGGAGACAAACAATACCTACTCTAAAAGCAAACAACTCCCTATATTCTAGCTACCAAGAGAAATACGAGGCCCTCAGCAACCACCTTGACCAAGTATTAACAGTTAAAACCAGCAACAAAAACATAGACTGTAACCCAACCCCCCCCCCCCCCTCAATTGCAACCAATTTTCAAACAAGAACCCCAGAAGAAATTGATTCTCTAAGCCAGCTCCTACCAAACAAAAAAGCTCCCGGCCCAGATATTATAACAAACATAATTCTTAAAAACATCACACCAAAATGCCCATCATACCTCACCTCTCTCTTCAATGCATGTTTATCCATTGGATATTTTCCTAAGAAATGGAAACATGCACATGTAATGCACTTTCACAAACCTGGAAAATGCAAAAACAACCCAACCTCGTATCGCCCAATAAGTCTCTTATGCACACTAGCAAAACTACTCGAAAAAAATCCTCTACAACCGTCTCAATAATTATATATCCCAGCAGTCCAGTTTGGCTTTAGACCCAAATATTCCACAATACACCAGCTTGTCAGAATCAATGAAACTATCGCTAAAGGCTTTGAAAACAAACAATATACTACCATTTTGTTCCTAGATATAGCTCAGGATTTTGACCGAGTCTGGCACAATGGCCTCCTTTACAAAATGATCCAGCTGAAAATCCCCGAATACATTATCAACATAACTTCAACCTTTCTTACTAGAAGAACATTTGCAAGCAAAGTTAATGCATCCGTATCAGAAACCAAGAACATCAACGCAGCGGTTCCTGAAGGATCCGTACTTGGACCTCTACTGTTTAATATATTTATGCACGATATTCCTGTACCTCCAGCATGTTCGCTGGCGATGTTCGCTGATGACACGGCCATAATTATTCAAGATCACGACTTAAACGGCGCAATACTAACACTTCAAAGAGCAACAGACCAATTGCAAACTTGGTTCAACCGCTGCAACATTACTTTAAATCCAATAAAAATTATTGGCAAAATTTTTACGCTTAGAAAATACAATCATCCAACTAAATGGAAATCCAATCCCGTGGAACCCAAAACACGGAGCCGTGAAATATCTGGGAGTCAACTTGGACCAAAAACTGACATGGGGAATTCACATTAACACTAAAATAAATGACTGTCATAACAAGATGAGACTCTTATATCCAATATTAAACAGAAACACTCCCCTGAAACTTGAGTGTGCCATGCATGTATACCTGTGTAGTATGCGGAATTGCGTCGAAAGCACACATAAACAAACTACAGGTGTTACAAGACAAAGTTCTAAGAATGACCACAAATGCAGCATGGTTTATACGTAACGACCAACTACCCCATGAATGGAACATAACTCATATCCAGGACTTTATAAAAACCACCACCAAAAGATTCTTGGATAACCTAAGGACTTGCCCAGCTACTGATCATTACATGCTTGGACAGCGAACCATAAACCCTCGATTAAAACTAGGGTTTCCAAGTCCCGGGACCAAAAGTGTTTTCGGGACTTACGAGCTAAATTTCAAGTCCCGGGACTAGTCCCGAAAATCCCGAAAATGGTCCCGAAAAAAATTGTGTTCAGGTGAAATTTCCGAATGCAATTTCCATAGAAAAACAAGTGTTTTAAGTTAATTAAAGTATTTCTGTGCTGAAAATTTGCGTTGGGGCTCGTCTACAGCTTCAATGCTTTCTTCTGGTACTAAAAATATCTGTCGCTTTTCATCTTTTGCTTTTGTTTGAAATGCAAAGTGCTTGTGTAATCCTTTCGTCAAGCTGCCTCTGATTATGATAATTTTGTAGGAACTATCTTTACATTTCGCCAATTGTTTATCTTCAAAGTGGTAGAACAGTATCTTCTAAAGATACTGAACTTTCCCCTTTTTGTTCCGCATATATTTATTCGTAATTTATGTTACTAAGTTTATATTAATTTTATACAGTGGAACAAATAAAATTATTATTATTATTATTATTATTATAAAATTGTTGCCATATTGACTTCAAATCGTTATTTTTTTTAATGTAGAATGAAGGTAGGTTGCAAATCGGAATTTATTCTAATTGTAACGCTTTAGCAGACAAATAACGAACACACTTAAACCCAAAAATATAAATTATTCAGGTTCTTCGCACATATCTAAATAAAAAAAAAACAGACAAATACATCAATAGAAGAAGATATGCAAATGTGGATGAAACATCACACAGGTTTATTTCTAACTTACCGAAAATAATATCTCTCCTGCCTACGCAAAACGCAAATAATGCAGAATGTGCAAGATGCATGAGTAATACGCCGGACGCCGCGCGCCGGTAAATACCCGTCCTAATTCTTTGGTATCGAGTATACGCATGCTTGTTGACATGGTCCCGGGACTTCGCCTGGGCTGGCTGTGGTCCCGGGACTCGGTTTTTGTGGTAGAATCCCGGGACTGTCCCGGGACCGGATCCCGGGACTGGAAACCCTAATTAAAACCAAGACTTCCACAGGACGTTCTTTTAAGTGACAACGACTAATTTGTAGAATATCTGTTTAGTGTCTTTTAACTAAATCTTTTATCAATATTTTATATGTTTAGTTATGTATGTAATGAAAATTTAATTTAATCTTACTGTGTATGGCCCTAGTGTGCCGATCCAATATAATAAATAAATATACAAATTCCTTTATTTTGACCATAATATGTTATACATTATTCGAAAGATTGTTTGAGAAATTACGCTTTTAATAAAAAATTAGCATTAATGTGTACTATTTGGCGTATGGTTTATAATAGTACTGGTAAAAAATCGATTTGACGATTAATCGGCTTTAGCTTAACCGCGGATTATTCATAAATCGAACATCGGTAAACCGATTACCCGAAAACCTGATCTCCAACCGGCTCACTAAACAGTTTGTAAACCTGTTCATGAACCGGTTCATAACCTTCTTTAAGATCCTGTTGACAACACGCTTTGAAAAGCTGATTTAAAGCGGATTTATAGGCCGGTTTACAATTAGGTTTTCGGTTAACCGATTTACCGGTGTTCGATTTATTAATTAATTTAAAAGTCTGTTCTTAGTAAGAAAAACGCGATTCCATAGTTTCCACATTTTATAATTAAAACAAATTTATGTTTGTTAGAGGGGTTTATAAGTTTTCAAACTGGTTTGTATACCAATTTAAAAACTGGTTTACAAAACCGTTTATGAATCGGTTATATTCAGGTGTTTGGTTAACCGGTTTACCGGTTTCCGATTTATAAAAAACCGTAGTTAATCGAAAGCAGGTTAACTGTCAAATCGGTTTTTTTACCAGCACTTTGATAAACCATGCACCATGGTGATTTTTATTAAAATCTTTATTTCTCAAATGACCCTTTGCAATAAAGTATAACATGTTGCGGTCAGAATAAAGGAAATGTAAGGCTCTATTTATTCCCTGAATAAAGTATAAGGTGTTTCACTAATAGCTATTTATGCAACAAGTGCTAAAAGTCGACGTTTATGCAGGAGACATGAAAATTATGAAACAAAGCCGAAGACTGAGTTTCATGACATGTCTCGTGCATAAACGCCTTTTAGCACACGTTTCATACAATATTTTATCTATGACCTTAATTTTACTGTTATCAATCCATAAATATCGATTTAACAAAGGTTTCCATCTACGACACTTCTAATTTATGTCATAATAAATAGTAGCCCATGCCGCGAGGGCGAATGTTTGCGAAGCCATGTTCAGTTACGAAATGTAATTATTAATACTCCACATCCGACTGTATTCATTACATAACGCTTTAATTATTTCAAAAATACTTTACCTGTAACGCAAGAAGCAACTAGAATAACTTTACAACTTCACTTCCAGTTCGAAATTGTAGTTTTATAACCTCACTTCACTTTTAGCCCATGTGACGTTTTAAATGAAAGCTTGATATTTACAAAAAAGTACTAAAAACGTTCATAAGTTAGAAACGCTAAAAGCAATTTAAAAGAAAAGTTAGCGTTGAACGTACACGTTATAGCGGCTTAAATAGTCATACAGAGATACAGGGTGTTCCATTAAAAAATAATACTTTTTTGAGCCCAACTTCTTTGGGATACCCTATATATGTCAAAATAATTTTAAAATGTGCCCGTTTGCACACCATTCGAAGAAACTTAAACAAACTTTTTATCGGAAAATAAATGAAAGCATAGTCGAAAACCGGCGCAGTAAATGGACCCACTGTATATCTGGCTATAAATAATTTATGAATACTGTTTTATTGTAATGTTAACATTAATAGAGTTTTTTTTCGACTGCATTTTTTGGATGTAGTTTCCAGACCTTGGCCCACGCATGAGCTACTTAAGAGCACACACAGCACAACGGGGAACAACAAAAAATAATAATCACACCGTTGTGTTACAAAGTTTTATATTATACAACAAAATCTTAGTTTTTCTACGATTGTGTCAATCAATTAAATCAATGTCAAATATAGTTGTACCATCCATACCACACCAATATTTGAAATATTACTCAATTAATGTCAGCAATTACTAGACTACTTATTCTATATCGTGTTTTTAGTACCGATTTAAATATTCTCCGATAATGTTCCTTTATTTAGCAGTACGTTGATTCTAAATATCAGTTTTAATAACAATACCTTCTTTTTCTATCTATTGGTTGCAACCGTGTAGCCGACAATAAGCAAAATCCCATTATTAGATATTTTTATGAGGTCACCTCCAAATTTGGTATGATTTTATTTTCCGAAGAAACCGCGCGTTTTATTGTCTATCATAAGCAATGATTTTATTGTTTGCCTACATAGAAACTATTAAAACGTTATTAACGTAGAAATTGAAGTTTTGATGGATATCTGAAGGCAGAGTGCAATGTGAGGGTTAATGAACTGCTCAAAACGAAGAAGGAGCCATTCAAATAAACGCTATTTCATGAGCTATATTACAATTTTAATTGTCGTTATTGTATCACTTAATTACATGGTTCCTAGATATCATGATACTTCTAAATGATCAAACCTTTATTCATATTGCTATTATAGTGTGCCCAAATGGCTCAGTCGGTAGAGCAAGAGGTTCTTAATCTCAGGGTCGTGAGTTTGAGCTCCGCGTTGGGCACCATAAAAGTATGCCATGAATATGTGCGCTTTTTATAATTATTTTGATATTTATTTTAAACTTATACAAACATTAGGTTCAATTTTAATTAAATAGCCAAATACTCTGCACTTTAATCTAATTGTTAAATATTTATATTAATTGACTAGTTCGGTAGAACAAAAATAATTCAATCAAAGTTGGTTTTCTACACTCATTAAAATGCCATAGCATCCAATGCAAAATTGGTTAAATGATATTCTTGCAGATACTTTGTTTACACTTTGAAATGATCTTGATTATATTTACAATTAAATAAGCAATTAATTATAATATGTTTATTTAGGTAAGTCGTATCTTTACAAAATTTTTAGTCTCGCAAACGAGCTCCACTAATGTCGCCGGCCACGCAGACGAAAATCAAGTGCGGCACCAAAATAGTAAAAAAACGAGGAAACACCTGTGGCCTTTCAAATGGTCAATCAGATGAGCTCCACCAATGTGGCTGACCACGCAGACGCAAATTTAGCACACAAATCAAGTACCCCAG
Source organism: Agriotes lineatus (assembly GCA_940337035.1). Lineage (NCBI taxonomy): Eukaryota > Metazoa > Arthropoda > Insecta > Coleoptera > Elateridae > Agriotes > Agriotes lineatus. The sequence goes on from CALNHX010000792.1 coordinate 20,112, forward strand.
TAAAACTCACACCTGGGAACACCCGTGGCCTCCCAAATGGTCTCGCAAACGAGCTCCACTAATATCGCTCGCCACTCAGACGTAAGTAAGGCACCACAGTAAAGTCGACACCTGGAAACACCTGTAACCCCCTAAATGCTTTTGCAGACGAGCTCCACCACGCTGACCGAAATCAAGCACCGCAGTGAAGTCTACAACTGGGAACGCCTGTGGCCCTCCAAATAGTCTTGCAGACAAGCTTCGCTTATGCCGCTCGCCACGCACACCAAAATCAAGCACCTCAGTGAAATCCACACCTTAGAGCATCTGTAGTCCTCCAGGTGGGGTTGCAGAGGGGCTTTATTCCTGCCGCTGGCCGCGGAGGCGAAAATCAAGTACCGCTGTACCTTGGAACACCTGTGGATCTCCAAATGGTCTCGCAGAAGAGCTCCATCAATGCCGCCGGCCACGCAGACAGAAATCAAGCACCGCGGTGAAGTTCACACCTGGGAACACTCATAGTCGTTTGCAGACCCCTCAACGAACTCAACCAACAGCCCCCGGTTGCAAGCAATCACGAACCACGTAATTCTATATGGTTCTTGCATTAATTTATATCTCTTGATATTACCTTCTTAATTAAAACTCCATTAAAATTGATTACTGTTTTATTATTTGGTTTCTATATGAAAATAAGGTTCCTACAAATATTGTTTACTTTTTCGAGCTATTATATGTCTGCTTGTTCCATTGTTTCAATATCCTTCAGTTTCGACACTCCGCATAGTTTGCCAGTTGCCATACATTTACCAATATAAAGAACCCCTTGAGGTAATTCAACAGTTTTTTCAACAAAAGCCATGAGGAGGAGGGTGCATTCTATTACAAACCTTATCAGCCCCTTACTGTAGAAAATAAATTCGTCTCAAGGTGTATCTTTGTTTCTCATAAATGTATGCAGTAATCTGATTTGTGGAGTGGTTGTCAGTAAATGAACCGTGTTCGGTAGTGGCTAGTCCACGTATGATTGAACCAATTCTTCGCGCAATTTAAAACCCTTCGATTGCAGCTGTGTATCTACATGTTGCACTATAAGCTGGATAGCAACCTCGTTTTCCCCACCACTTGTAACGATAATGTAAGCATGCTGCATGACAAGATCAATATAATGAATAAACGAAGGCTGAACCATTTTGCTGTACTATTTGATAACGCCATCGAGTTCACGCCTTTTCTGCCAACTATCGGTTTTAAGACGCCTTGTCAGCCACATGTCTGCATCAGTGTTTCAAAGACTTTCATGTCCAACATGTTCAATATTTTAGAGTTCGAAAGGCCGAGGATGCTTTCGAATATGATCACATTGGCATCATACATGGTTTTCGTTCTTGTTTCTCTAGAATGGGCGACATGCCTTGGGTGACGCTCCTCAGCATGGATTCGTTCTGCAAGGTGCTTAACTAAAAGCAGCATCATCTTGCTGAGCGTAATGGGCACAATTACGACCATCCTGATGCGGTGGATTTTGAGATACTTTATACCAGCTTGCAAAGAATAGAGGAAGATCGTAGAGCTGAAGTTCCCATTTATAGCTTTGTTGCCCATTCAAGAGAAACCAGAACGTAAACCATGTATGGTGCCCATGTGATCATATTCGAAGGCATCCTCGCCCTTTCCATCTCTAAAATATTGAACATGTTAGACATGAAAGTCTTTGAAGACACTGATGCAGACATGTCAGAGAAGGCATGAACTCTATGGCGTTATCAATAATTACACCAAAATGATTCAGCTTTTGTTTAATCATTATATTGCTATTCTCATGCAGCATGCTTACATTATCGTTCTTAAACACTATAGTTGTCAGAGAGGGCGTGAACTCGATGGCGTTATAAAATAGGAAAGTCAGCTCTAAGACCTTCCTCTATTCTTTGCAAGGTGGTGTAAAGTATCTCAAAATCCACCGCATCGGGATGTTCGTAATTGTACCCATTGCGCTCAGCAATATTATGCTGCTTTTAGTTAAGCACCTTGTAGAACGAATCCATGCTGAGGAGCGCCATCCAAGGCATGTCACCCGTTCTAGAGAAACAAGAAGGAAAACCATGTGTAATGCCAATGTGATCATATTGGAAGGCATCGTCGCCTTTTCCAAACTTAAAATATTATATTGCTCTTCTCATGCAGCATGCTTACATTATCGTTTGAAGTGGTTGGTTGGTAGAGGTTGCTATCAGGGTATTGTGGAACATGTACATAAACAGCTACAACCGAGGGATTGTAAATTGCGCGAATAACTGGTACATTCATGCGTGGACTAGCGACTACCAAACACGGTTCATATACTGCCAACAACTCCACAAATCAGAGGACTGCATACATTTATGAGAAGCAAAGATACACCTTGAGACGAATTTATTTTCTACAGTAAAGGGCTGATAAGGTTTGTAATAGAATGCCACCTCCCCCTCATGGCTTTTGTTGAAAAGACTGCAGAATCACCGCAAGAGGTTCTTCATACTGGTAAATGTATGGCAACTGGCAAAATTTGCGGAGTGTCGAAACTTGAGGCTGGTGAAACGATGGAACAAGCAGAACTGTAATAGCTCGAAAGAGTAAAAAATATTTTCATATAGAAACCAAATAATAAACCGGTACCCAATTTGAATGGCGTTTTAATTAAGAAGGTAATATGAAGAGATATAAATTAATGCGCAAGAACCACATATAGTTAAGTGATTCCCAATTGAATGCAACCGGGGACAATTGGTTGCGTTTGTCTGCGGAGCCTTCAAGTGACTACAAGTGTTCCCAGGTGTGAACTACACCGCGGTGCCTGACTTTCGTCTAAGTGGCGAGTGGTATTGATGGAGCTCGTCTGCGAGACCATTTGGAGGGCCACATGTGTTCCAAGGTGTGGACTGTGTGCTCGTTTTTCATCTGCATACCCCAGCCATACAGTTGGAAGTAATCTCGCTATAAGCAGGATGACTTCTGTGGTGTTGGTGTAGTGAAAGAGAGGGGAAAAAGGTACCTAAAATCAGTATTCCTTTACAAATAAAAACACAAAAATAGCAGGTTTACCTAAATAAACACATTGTAATTACTTGCTTTATTCAGTTCTAAATATAATGGAGGTCATTTCAAGGTGTAAACAACGTTAGTGCAAGAATATCATTTAACCAATTTTGCATTGGACCTAATACCAATTTAATCAAGTTATTATATTGCCCAAGTGTAATAACCCAAACCTGATTGATTTATTCTTGTTCTAACGAGCTAATCAATTGATACATAGATTTAACGATTAAATTAAAGGGCAGAATGCTTGGTTATTCAATTAAATTTGAAACTTATATTTATGTAAGCAATTTTTGAGTAGCTATAAAAATATGAATTTTAAACTTACTTACTTACTTATCCGATCTTCTCTTGTACCTCACGGCGACTAGGGTTTGTGTTCTCAAACATTTCACACAATTTCTTCTACTCTTTTCACCTTTTGGCACATACCTTTGCTTTTTCCCAGTCACTTCCATTTTTGAGAAATATCTTCGCTATTTCATCATTCCACGTTCTCATCGGACGAGCTCTTGATCTCCGCCAAATTGTTACCATTTCCCATATACATTTTACTAAATTAATTTTTATCATTCTTACCAGGTGTTCAAACCACCCTAGCTGCTTTGTTTCAATTATCGACATAATATTTTCTGCTTCCACTCTTTTTCCTATCTCTTCATTTTTAACTCTGTTCCTTCTAGATACCCCTAAACCCCTTTTCAGGTACCTCATTTCACATTCTTGCACTCTACTTATTAATCGGTCACTCAGCACCCACGATTCACATCTGTATAATAATATTGGCACAAAAACTGTATTATAGATCTTCATTTTTGTTTTTATTGATACTTATTTTTTACTTATCGACGCACTGTTTAATAGATTATATAGCTTGGACGTTGCACTTATTTTGTTATTTATTTTATTCTGACATTCTGCTTTTTCATTCGTCATCGCACCTAAAGATTTGTTATATTGCCCCAGATATATTCTGAGATCTTCTGGCTGTTTTGAAACTACTAGTACTTCTGTTTTATTAAAATGTATTTTCATTTGAAATTTTAGTAGGCCTCCTTCCATTTGTCTAGATTTGTTTGTAGATCTTCTGAGCTATTAGCCAGTAATATTAGGTCGTCTGCGTAAAGAAGTTCTTCTAACGACACCTACCTAAGGTTATGGTAGCCTATAATAACTCATTTTAAAATAAATATTAAAATAATTTTAAGAATATATTCATACAATTCATACAATATGTTTCGGAGAAACAACCATGAAACAAATATTTTTACTCTAAGACAATTAACAAGAACTTAATAAAAATCATTTGAAAATTTTAAAAAATTGTCCAAATACATCAACACAATGTCTTGATGTACTTGAAATTAAGTTACTTTGTGAGGGATTTGTTGCCAGTATTCCTGTAAAACTTTCATTAGTTGCTCTTCGTTATTTGTGACTGTCTTTGAAACAACGTTTCGCTAAGATAGTCCCGAAGGTGGTCGATTAGATAAATATCTAGTTTGTTAAATGGCCAGTACGTTGCTTCAATATTTTCAGTTGTCAAATATTTTCTTACGATGTGAGCCATACGAGGGGTGTATTATCCTACTGTGAATTTCTGAAATAAACGGTATTACATTTAGATAGCGTCCCGTCGCCAAAAAAGCATTTGTTATCACCACCAAGTCTGTGAGACCATTTATAGTTATGCCCGCTCATAACACAACCGATTCGCCACCAACAAATAAACGAACCACCAAAACGTAACGTTTTAACCAAATATCTTTTACCCTGTCTTCTCCACACTATCACACGTCCATCGCAGTGACTCAGACGAAATCTTAATTTATCAAAAAATAGAACTCTGGTCCAGTTAGCTAAATTCCATCACTAAGTTTAGACGGGCTGCTCTATGACCGTTGGTTAATTTATGGACGTTGCTTTTCTAGACTTCATATGAGCTTTATATAGTTTGTTGCGTACGCTTTGATCAAAAACTCCTGTACGATTAGTATCAACCAGAGGGTGCATTGGGTCACGAGCAGTATTTGTTTGACCGGGAAAGACCCAAAGACGCAAAACTCTCTGTTCCCGGGGGAGGTTTTGCGTGGTCTTTGAGGGCATTGCCGTCTTCGTACAATTCTTACTTCACACATCTAATCCCGAGCCTCGAAATAGCAGATTGACTAACATTTAAACAAGCAACGTTTCGTTGTAAACGCCCGTCTTCATTGAGATAGCGCCTTGCAGCTACTCTTCTACCAAGCACATCAAAATTCATGGTCGATTTTGTTGTTCTCGGTAAATTTTTAAAACAACCTACATTGACACAAGGAAAAACTGCTGAGTTTTTGTTTTGATTTTTTTAAATAATTGTATAAACACTAACATAGTAGAGTCCTTGTTAGGAATGAATAGTAATGATAATGCTGTGACATATCGTAACTTCGTTATTTTTGCCATAGTTTAAAACGTTTTAGAACCATTTTATGAGTGACCCCTTTTTCATTTTGAGCAGCTTATATAATTGTAACATTTCCTATGTATCCTAGTTATGTTGAGTGTATCGCTAGTCCAGCAACTAATATAGATCACAGCTAATTCAGACAACAATAGCTGTTGCATATGCCAGTGCAGTTTCTATCGTGTTAAAAAAACTCTTTTAGGGTAGGCCTTGGAAAGAAAGATAGAAAATCTAGTCATGTCTTAACTTAACTCTGTAGTTGAATGTCAGATTGCACTTTGTTTATGAAAACATCTGTCAGTGTGACAGGTAAAAGTTTACACTGCATTAAGTTTAATTGTATCAAGCAAAAGGGAAAATAAGATGGCATTTACACAACAACCACGAGTGTATTAATCATAACCGTCAATACAGATTGTTTTGGTTAAGGGTTTTGTATATTTTTGCACAGACCTTCAACGTGCATTGACGTGTTAGAATCGTTCTGTTATCATTCAGCCCAAGCATTTTCCCACCTCAGGTCAGGTTTACCTACAGAAATACAACAAGTAAGTTTATTTACAACTAAAGGCTAGCAGTGTAATATTAAAAATGCGAGAGAACAGCAATGGATTCTCCGTTAATCTTAATAATTCCCATTTCATTAATCCTGACAACAACCCCGGAGGACAACAGCAAAAATTACAATACGCAAACACACAAATGCTAACGCCACAAAGTTATATGATACCACAAAACACACTCACAAAACCCAATATTCACAAATCAAATAAATTCTGCAAATCCAATATACAGCCAGATGCTTCAGTGGCCGCTAACACCCCCTCAGAGTTATCAACAGCAACCAAAGATGTACTCCACAGCAGCCCACAGCTCCTGTTACCCGCATGGTCCCTCAATCTACAATCAAACATCATACCCCCTCAATATCGCAATCTATATTAAACGGGACAGCCATCCCCCCTGACAACATGTCAATTAACAGTGATGATATAGGAACTATTGTTCTTAATGACTTCCAAGAAGTGGAACCAAGAAACAAAAGGAAAAAAACCAACACCCTCCAAAATACAAACACAACGGTAACAACTCAAACAGATACCAACCCTTATCAAACGCAAATGATACCAACGCATTCAGCAATAATGCAACAACGGAAAATAAAAAGAAAGTTTCGACATTTATCTTACACTACGTATCAGCAGTTAACCCTCTGATTACCCTCATTGAAACTCATATTAACAAAAATAACTATTGGTACCAACTAATGCCAGGTAATAAAGTAAAATTGCAAATTAATAATATAGCCGATTACAAGAAGATACGTGATGTACTGGACCAGCATAAGGTTGCAAGACACACTTACAGCCTTGATGAAGAGAAAAAGTGTAGAGTGGTACTAAGAAATTTACACCACACAACCAGTGAACAATTCTTTAAATAATTCCTAAAAAAGAAGGTCACGAAGTTGTAAGCATAATGAACGTACTAAACAGAGAGACAAAACAAAAGACGAACCTATTTTTCATTGATATTCTGCAAAAACCCAACAACAAAGATATATTCAAAGTCAAACGCATTGGTAACGCAGTGGTAAATTTTGAAGAACTAAGAAGAAAACAACAAATCCCACAATGTAAAAACTGCCAATGCTCTGGCCAAACCAGACACTGTTGTACGAGACCAACCCGATACGTAGAATGCGCTGGACTTCACGACTACCTCACGTGCGTCAAAAATAAAAAAGACGGTAATCCAGCCAAATACATGCTGTACCAAGGCGACCATTCAGCAAACTATAAAGGTTGCAAATTCTATCTTCAAATGCTACGCAGAAGATTCCCCAACCACCCCCAATTCAGCTTACACCAAAACAAACATCCAACCTCACAACCGACATACAACACCCAAGCAGCGTCTCCTTACCCTCCCTAAAGCCAACATCAATACCAACAAACAGAATCATAGTGTCGACCTATCATAACAACACCCACCAGTTCCCAAATAATTCCTAGGCACTTAGTCAAACACAATTAGGAGCAATACATATAGCACCCAATTGTCACCTTTACCACAACTCCGTCAAATTCGCCTCAGTCGCCAGACAACAAGCCAACAACCTAACTGCTGTTATATTAGCTATGCAACAAACAATTCAAAACCATTAAAAAACTATAACGACCTAACATAGCAAATTAAACTTCTCAGAGAAGCATTAATTGGGAAAAATGGCTCAAACATTTAAAATAGCGTTATGGAACGCAAACGGCATTCTCCGTCACAAACAAAAAATAGAAATATTCCTCATACATAACGATATAGATATACTACTGATTGCCGAAACACACTGCTCTAATAAAACCTACTTTAAAATTCCGAACTATACCACGTACACAAAATATCATCCAGACGCAGAAAGGTTCGCACGAAGGGGAACAGACATTATTATCAGAAATTAAATAGAACACCATCAACTTCCAGAATTTAAAGAAGACTTTATGCAAGCCACTAGCATTATGTTGGAAGACTGGCAGGGATCCTTAGCGATCTCAGTGGTATACTGTCCACCAAATTACCCCGCAAGCAAGAAGGGCTTTATAGACCTGTTCAGCACATTAGGAAGCAAATTCTTGGCTGGAGGAGACTATAACTCGAAACACACACTATGGGGCTGCAAGTTATCACCACCAGGTAGAGGAAAAACGCTTTACCAAGTAGTACAAGAACTAAAACCAGGTCACTTGTCAACATATAATAATAATAATAATAATATTGTTTATTGTGTTAATGTACATATATATATATATATACATAACACAAATGGAAGGAGTTCGATAAAAACCGATCTTCCACTCACCCAGATTATTCTATACACGATTTACAACATGCACCATAGCAAATCAAAACTAAATATTATTACAAAATAAAAGAATATATAATATTATGATACCAAGTATGCTAACTAACTAAAATAAACAAAAGTTATTCTAAGTACATACTTTAAGTTTTACTTTTTGTTTAAACAATGATTTTGACAAATATAAAATATCTAATACAGAGTTTAATAATCTGGCAGCACAATAGACGAAACAACCTTCAAATTTTGCTGTTCTGTGAACAGCTATTATAAAATAGTTATACCTTATATTCAAACTATGTATATTCGAGCTTCTTGTTAGCAAATCATACAAATATGGCGGGAATCTAGAATGTACAAGTTTGAACAAAAACATCCCAAATAAATATTCCGATCTACTTCGAATATTTAGTTCATTGCTTCTTACTAGATAAGGTGTAATTGAGTGACGAAAAGGTACACAAAAGGCAAATCGAATACAAGCATTTTGGATTCTCTGTAATTTATTCCTATTTTCTTGAGTTAAAAATTTAAAATAAACTGCGTTACAGTAGTCTATGTTAGGATATATTAGGCTCTGGATTAATTTTAACTTAACTTCACAATCTAATGTGTATTTGAATCTATACAAAAGCTTCAATTTCATAAAAGACACTCTAAAAATTTTATTGACATGATCATCGAAGGCAAGAGCATTATCAATTATTAGTCCGAGACTTTTAGCCGAAGTCACCCACTTTATTTCAGACCCATTTAGGATCAACTGATGATTAGATAAATCTATGTTTTGTCTATTTTTACCACTACCAATACACATAGCGACCGATTTTGTAGGGTTAACACGCATACCATTTCTCTCACACCACTTATAAAAACTGGATAAGTTTTTATTTATATTGTCGATGGTAATACCGATTTCATCAATTGTGGAAGATATGTAGAGTTGTACATCATCGGCATACAGATGATATTGGCAGTATTTTAAAGATCGCGGTAGATCAAAAGTAAAGATGGAGAACAATAAGGGACCCAGAATACTGCCCTGTGGAACTCCACTTCTAGTATTGTGTTCGGAAGAAAAGTTTTTTTGGTATTTAACTGTTTGACTACGAGTAGTTATGTAATCACTAAACCATGCACACGCTGTTGGGTCAAGTCCTATGTAGTGCAACTTTGATAACAGTAGTTGAAAGTTTACTGTATCAAAGGCCTTGCTTTGATCAAGTAATATTAAAATTGAAACTTTATTATCATCAATGGCGCTACAAATATCATTTATAATTTTAAGAAGCGCTGATTGAGTACTATGATTCGTTCTGAATCCTGACTGCAACGCAGGTACTATATGATTTGCGTCTAAATGTTTTTTGAGTTGAGCTGCAGCTATCTTCTCTATTACTTTTGATAATAAGGGTAAAATGCTAAGAGGTCGAATGTCATTTAATGTTGTTGCTTGTGGTATTTTAGGGAAGACCATTACTATGGCAGACTTCCAAATATTCGGTAATATACCTCGCTGGAATGATTCATTAATAATTTGTACAAGCACTGTGATGCAATATGGAATTACTAATTTGACCATTTGTAAACTTAGCCCATCGATGCCCACTGCTTCTGACTTGATTGATGTTACAGCTCTGTAAACTTCATTTTCCATTACTGGTGCAAAAGAGAAGCTAGTGACCTGGTTACATGTATTTTCGTTATAATATTCTAATAAGTGTTTGCTGATATTTATATCTCCTGCTATATTAATAATATAATTATTGATATCATCCGCACTTACTACGTTGGGTAAATTAATTGTATTTTTCTGGGATTTGTTGTTCAGACCCCAATTTTTTAGTTTTTTCCACATAGCACCTGATTTATGCTTATTTATTTGAAGTTCATATTTCATATACGCAGATTTCTCTCTTTTTATAGCATTTTCTAAATAATTTTTCAACTCAACGTAATACTTCCTATCAGTCGATGATTTGGTTTTTAGATACTTTTTGTGCGCCTTATTTTTAAATTTTATCGTAGTCTTAATTGTATAAGTTATATAGGGGGGTGTTTTTTTACCCCTACCTTTAGACTCTATCAGCGGAGCATGCAAATCAAATAATTTACTAATGGTATTATTCAAGCATTCTGTGCGAGCATTTAAATCCTCCATTTGAGTTAGCCAATTCCAGTTTATTTCATTACAGTCATAGGTGAACGATTTTAGATCAATGTTTTTATAATTTCGATAATAATAACTAACTGATCTATTGCTGACCAGTTCTTCTATAGTGCAGTATACCAAAAGGTGATCAGTAACATGCAACATATCTACTGTGTTAGTGTCTATCACATGCAAATGGTTACTTACACAGATTATATCAATGAGCGAAGACGAGTTTTCCGTTATTCTGGTGGGCTGATCAACGATTTGTTTTAAATTAAAGTTAGCAGTTAATTTATTAAAATGTTTAGCTTCATAATGTTGTGGTTCTAATAAATTAATATTAATATCTCCCATCAAGATTATTGAATCAACTTCAAGATAGACACTTTCTAGCACTTCCACTAATTCGTTAAGGCAACCTATTCCAGTTTTACTTTTATAAATAACACCTACAGAAATTCGGTTGCCGCCAGTAGTTACTTTCAACCACAATTGTTCAAGACCACTTTCAAAGTTTGTAGTTTTATAGTACATTTTATATTTAAAGTTATCATTTAGATATATACCGACTCCTCCTCCATGATTTGGTCGGTCCGATCGTATAAATTGATAGCCAGGAATATTATAAAATTCTGTAGGATTATTTTCTTGCAGCCATGTTTCAGTACTTCCTATAAAATCGAATGCATTTTCATTAACGATGTCCAAAAATAAATCAAAGCCAGTGTTCAGCGATCGTATATTTACATATCAACCGACCTACTGGCCGACTGACCCGGGAAAGAAGCCGGATCTCCTCGACTTTTTCCTAACAAAAGGAATCGCACCTGACTATCTGAAAATCACTTCAAATTGGGACTTACATTCGGACCATTCCCCCGTCGTAGCTACAGTAAGCACCTCTATTATTGAAAAAGAAAAACCAATAAAATTAAGCAATAAAAGAACCAACTGGGGCTATTTCAGAAAAATATTGGACAACCAGTTACATCTAAGAATTTCTTTAAAAACCAAAGAAGACCTAGAACTAACAGTATACAGGTTCACCAAATTATTACAAGATGCTGCATGGCAAGCTACATCTGAAATACCAGCCAAGGGAATAAATGAACAGTGTCCCCTAGTAATCAAGCACAAAATTGCGAAAAAAAGGCGGAATTTGGCAATCCACACACTACCCTTCAGACAGAAGACGGTAAAACCGGGCAGCCTCAGAACTAAAAAATTAATAGAAGAGCTGAAAACGACCCCTTCCAAGACTACTTACAAAACCTGAGAGCCACAGCAGACTCCGACTTTGCACTATGGAAGGCAACAAAAATCATTAAACACCAACAGCAGCCAATACCCCCATACAAAGAAATAACGGATCCTGGGCACGCTCAGATAAAGAGAAAGCAGAAACCTTCGTCAACCACTTCACATCAGTGTTCCAACCACTACCATCTTAAATACCCTTAAACGAAGAACAAGAAATAAACGAGGCACTAGAAGCACCGTACCAGATGAGACCACTACCAAACCTTTTTACAGTTAGTGAAATAAAGGAGATGATGAAATATAACCTAAATAAAAAAAAAATCCCCGGGCTATGACCTCATCTCCGGCCAATTGTTCAAAGAATTTCCCCGTAAAGGCGTTGTTATGCTAACGTTAATATGCAACACAGTGTTAAGACTAGGCTACTTTCCGGCCCAATGGAAGGTCGCATAAATTATTCTCATTCCTAAACCCGATAAACCAGAAAACGAGGTCTCCTCCTATATACCCATCAGCCTCTTACCTATCATGGGCAAACTTTTCGAAAAACTACTCATGAAGAGACTACAACCAATCATAGAAGATGTGAACTCGATACCAGACCACCAATTCGGGTTTAGAAAAGGCCATGCAACAGTTCAACAGGTGCATAGGATCGTGGATAAAATCAATACAACCTTCAAAGAAAAGTAATACTGTTCCGCGGTCTTCCTGGACGACAGCCAAGTCTTCGACCGAGTATGGCACAAAGGGCTTTTATACAAGCTTAAAAAAACAATTCCACACTGCTACTATACTACCCTTAGGTAATTTTTGGAAGAAAGGTATTTCCAAGTAAAATATGGTCAAGAACTGTCAGAGCTGAATCCAATTAAATCCGGATTCCACAAGGGAGCATACCTACTGTAGGTAGGCAGGTTTCCCTACAAGCAGTCATTCAATTACGGCCACGTTTGCCGACGACAAGGTGGTTCTAGTCAAATACAAGGATCCCACGGTAGCTGCTACACTACTAAAACTGAACTTATATGAAGTGGAAAAATGGTCCAGAAAATGGGGAGTTAAGATCAACGAGGAGAAATCAGCTAATATTGCTTTCACTAAATGTAAAGGCACCCCACCACCCGTCTTGTTAAACAACACTCCGATAGCTCAAGTCAACGAAATAAAATACTTAGGGATGCATTTAGACAAATGACTGACATGGAGAACCTGTGTCTGGAAAATGAGGAAACAATTGGGACTGAAACTATGGAAACACTATTGGCTATTCGGACGCAGATCCAAGCTATCCCTTTCAAACAAAGTGTTAATATACAAGGTCTCGTTCAAACCAATCTGGACTTACGGTCTTCAGTTATTGGGCACTGCAGCAAACTCAACCCTTCAAATCATAGAAAGGTTCTAAAATAAAACACCCCGCTTTATGTGTGATGCGCCATACTACGTAAGAAACACAGACATCATAAAGGACCTAAAAGTGAACACAGTGAGAGAATAAATAAGTGAAGGCAGTGTCAAATACTTAAATAAACTATCGTACCACACCAACGTTTATGCAGTTAACCTGCTTGACAATAGTGAAGACACACATAGACTGAAACAGTTTAAACCACTTGAACTACCATATGGATTCAGTTAATTAACTCATAATAGTGCGCAAACAGTAACAAAAGAGTGCCATTCAAAGGAATGCCGCTCCCACATTTTTAAACGTGACATTTTATACATTGTAACATAAATTTTGCTTATTATATCTTTTACAGATTGCAAACAGTTATTTTAATTTAAAAAAAAACTTCAATTTGATCATGGCATGCTGCGAATGAGTTTTTTTTAAACACACGATACAATCGCAATAACTTAAAATAGCACAGACCTCGTTCTAATAAATTGTTAGTCAAGTGATATTTGTTGACTGACCCACTTCTGTCTGGAGGTACTAATACAGAATTTATTTGTAGATAAATAGGAACGATGTGTTTTATTTTATAGATCTCGTAGTAACATTGATGGTGAAAGAGTTGCAAGAAAATAATTTCACACAGAAGTCTTTTCCATATGTTTAAAAATGGTATGGCCTTTGATTAAATTTGAAAACGACCGTCACTCACCAATTTGCGCTCATTCAGTGTTTCGTCTTCGTATCTATCCATCTACGTACTACATTTCGCACAGCTATCAGAAGCATTCATTCCTTTTCCTGTCCTTTACTGTAACTCCAGCTGTTTAGCCTAAGCATCCTGATCCCTTACTCTGTTCTTTACCTCTCTATTACACTGGTAATGGCTAAATTAAACAATAGAGTAAACAGGTATCTCTGTAAAATTGGATTTCAAATGTAAATGATAATGTATTTTGCTGAAGAATAGACATAACATCTTTTAGCTGAACCGTATCCAAAGCTTGGAAAATATCGACAAAGCAGAGAAAGAACCTCTACCTGGTTTCAAACAAAATCGTTTAGAATTGTTCCCAACAGCTTAACCCAAAATTTGGAAGACATTAAATGGCTATATCCACGGAGCGTTTCCTGAAAACATCTTTTGTTGGTTAAGAGCCTAAAAAATTTGGAATTTATATTTCAAACCAATGACCCGGAGAACTGCCAAGCTGTGTATTCTCCGTTGTACTCTCTTGTACTCTATCAGAATTATATTGAAATGTTCTTTTCGACTGTGTATTTTATCAAGTTCTGAATTAGCAGAATCCAAATTCAAAATTTTAGGAAATGTTATGAAGCGTGGTGTTTCCTGGAAACAGCTTTTGTTGGCTAAGAGCTTCAAGATCTAAAATATATGTTTTTCAAAAAGTGGTCGTTGTTTGCAGATCAATATAGACGTACAAAGACCAGTCCTTCTCAGGACTAACTCGGAGTTCATTCACCTGAGGACGGAAGTGCATCAAAAACTCTTGAAACATCGTGTGATAAACACCCAAGAGAGTGGAAAACGTCTGATAAAACATCTCATGAATATAGCTATTTTGTCATATTGATATTTTCCTACACAGCAGCGCACATAACATTAACTCGTAAAGAAAAAATATATTGCAGTCGGTAAGATTCGAAACTACGCCCCCAGAGAAAATCTGATTTTGACTTAGAGGCATTAACCACTCGGCCAGGAATACTACGTAATACACAGGCCTATAATTGTATTATGAAGGCGGAGGATGACAACGTAAAGAAGTAATCCCGATAGCGGACGAAGTGAGCCGAGTCGGTGACATTTTAGCGTGAAGGATGGACGGACGCAGCTTCACTCACTTTATACGTATGATATAGTGATTAAGATAGCCAATTGTTAAACAATTACATGTTATACAGAATTGCAATCTATCGCTACCTATCACTACTGTAAGTAATGGCAAACTGTGAATTATATTAGTAGAACTTTCGAGCTCTATGAACTTACAAGCGATGACACAATAATTGGTATTCACCTAAATACACAATGCGTGTGCATTTGGTTACCATATAAAGTGAGTATCTACTTTCCAAATAACGTTATCTTTAAATAATTTTAAATTGTCTAGCCAATATGAAAATCTATGTATAGCACAGGCAACAGTTACGGAAACAGGAGAAGAATCCAAATATCCTATTTAAAATGATGCATTAGTATACTGATTAATTTAGTTTAATATTTAATAAGAATTCTAAGTAATATGATTTAGGTAAATACGTTTCCTGAATTAAAATATACAAGAAATCTAGATTTTGCGCCACCTTGACATAGGCAGCACTTTCAATTCCCAGGAAGACCCGTTCTGAAAAAACAATTTAATTCGTGAAGAATTGTAATGTCACCTTGAAAGCGTCCCTATTTGATATGTATTTTATACTCAAAGCAACAACCACGTAATGAAAACATTAACTTAACATCTAATATTAGAAGTTATATTCATTATGTAGTGTGGTTCATTTCTTACAACTGCAGACATTCTAAATTGTAGAACACTTGAGTGCGACATAGTGCAAAATGCTCATGATCGTTGTTAGGCAATTAAGTTTGCCCGTGGACATGCTATGGTTTCAACAGGACAGTACAGACTGCTTACATCAGGTGTGACCAAACAGTCGATAGCGATTTAATCGCGAAAGGTTTTTAGGTCGATCGCAGAATTATTCTATAGATAGAACAAAACATGTATAATATGATTCAGACTTAAAAGCCACGAGACTAAACTTAAATTACCAATCAGTAGCTTCAGTGTCGGTTACGGTTCAAAGTGCGTGGAGGTGGAGTATAGTACGGTCACATGAGCAGTTTCACTACGGAATGAGAGGTTATGCTGAAAATTTGTATAAACCTTTGTTTTGGCATTCTAAATGATGTGTCAAAATTCTCATATAATCCCGTGTCCGCGTCTTAAGGTATTAAAGGTCAAAGGTCACAAAAATAAGTTTTTTGCAAATATCTTGCTTCCTATGCGTTAAATGGTATTATCATTTATTATAAAAGTTGTAGAGCATAAAATCATCTATAATTTTTGTTTTAAACATTTTTTTATACGATTAACCGTTTTTGAGATAGAGCGCGGAGAGCGCACAGCGCTCACCCATATATGGCGTAATGCAAGGTCAACCGCGAATCCCAGTCGATAATACGTTGTATAAAGTTAATCGTTCATTAAAAATGCTAGTAGCTAAATAAAGATATAGGTAATCTTTATATATATAATTCTTCTGTACGTCTGTATGTGACTGAACTCCTCCTAAACGACTGGACCGATTTTGATGATTTTTTTTGTGTGTATTTGAGTGGGTCCCTGGATGGTTTAGATTCACAATTGAACCCGGTAGGTGGCGCTGCAATCGGGGTTCTAGGATTTTTAAAAAAATTTTTTGATGATTTTTTTTACTTTTTTAAGATTTCTCGCTTATCAGAATATATAACCTTAAAATTTCACCCCCACCACCCTCCAATATTTTTTAAAATAAAAAAAATCGAAAATTCGAATATCGAAAAAACCTTTGCTGAACCCGCTAATAGCAGGCAAACCAACGTTCGGGCAGGACAACGTCTGTCGCGTCCGCTAGTATATTTCCTCAATTTCTTTTCTACTTAAAATGTAATTAAAATATATTACAATATAATTAAAATATACTTTAAGTATTTCACTTAATTACTTTTTAATTACATGAAATAAGTAATTATTATCAAACGAAAATAAAGTTTTTTTTATAATTACAATTTTTTTAATGAATGATTAACTTTATACAACGTATTATCGACTGGGATTCGCGGTTGACCTTGCATTACGCCATATATGGGTGAGCGCTGTGCGCTCTCCGAGCTCTATCTCAAAAACGGTTAATCGTATAAAAAAATGTTTAAAACAAAAATTGTAGATAATTTCATGATCTACAATTTTATAATAAATGCTAATACCATTTAACGCCTAGTAAGCGAGATATTTTCGAAAAACTGATTTTTGTGACCTTTGACCTATCTTAAGACGCGGACACGAGATTGCATGAGACTTTTGACACATCATTTAGAATGCCAAAACAAAGGTTTATACACGTTTTTAGCTTATTTCCTCTCATTCCGAAGTTGACCCCTTTTTTTGGCTTATGTGACTGCACTAGTAAAAAAGAATGCAGAATGAACTAACCATATTGTGGTTGCGCATTGCTGACTTTGTTTTGTATTTTCTCTTTCATAGAAAAATAAACTGATATTATAGTATAGTGTGATTTGTAACTTTAACATTTTTGGCATAAATTAGCTAGTACATACTAGTGCTGGTAAAAAGACGGTTTGACGGTTAACTGGTTTTTGACTAAAGATCGATTTATAACCTGATTCAAAAGTCTGGTCTAAAGGATACGAGAGCACTTAGAGTTTCCTGCACATTCCGTGGATACTTTGCGATTAAAATGTCTGATGTAGCCAGCATTGTTTGTTATGTCATTGCTATCATAAATCCGCAAGTCATGGAAAAAGGGCATTATCCAAAAAATCGAGTTAATGACACCATGCAAAGCTATTTCCATGGAAATAGCAGTGATTTTTATTAAAGCATTCTCTGTAGGATTTATAATTAAAAAAAAGGAACGAAGTTTTAAAAAATGCATGAGCTCTTGTGGGCAAACAAATTTTGATAGCCCAATTTCTCGGTTTCGATGCTTTGAAATTTTAATTATTTTTTTTAAATTTATTAATAAATTTTATGTTTACATCGTTATATTTTGGGAACTACTACAACTATGAAATCGTGAAATTCTTAGAAAGATGCAGCTGTTCTTTTAGAAGATGATGATATATTTTCTTGAATTTTAGGTAAATATTCAATGATAAATATTTTAATAAATAGAATCCAACGCAAATTGCATGTTTCCGGCTGCCGCATCGATGACTTACTAAACCGTCGCGTCCCCACTATCGCACTCAGCTACCCCTCGTCGTCTCGGATGCCGCAGTGCCCAAAATAATATAATAATAAGATTCGAAATTAGAAACACTCAAGAAAACATATTAGTTTCATTTAGATCAATAAATACTTTATTAAAAATGACATCATTCAGAGAACAACTTTATTAAAAATTTATATCTCTAGTGTATAGTCGGTTGTTCAACAATGAACTAAGTAGGAATAGTGAACCATCCCTCCATCTAGGGAATTTAAACCTTTATGATTGCCGCCATTCGCGCTGTAAGACGGTAACCATAACCTTAAATCATCCGTCAGTTAACAACAGACCATCAGTGTATGCAGTTAATTTTGCAAGCCATTAAGTGATTTGTGTATCTCCAAAACTAAAGGTTAAATAGTAAGTTTAACACTTTCTTATTTTTTTGTTTCTATAGTAGTTGCTAATATTTTTGGTTTGCCGTTGTTGGTTAATGCTTTGTGGTCTTAGGTATCAAAATGAAGTACTTTGTTACACAGTTTTGTTGTAAAAATAAATGATCTGTTCTAAAAGTGCTGAGTGGTACACACTAAACCATTTGTGGGCATTTAACAGTGAACCAATAGTTTTCTGTGTACATATAAGGGGATATAGTGAACCATGCATTTAACCTGTTTTTGTTTTCTACAGGATGGCACGTTCAAAGAAACCTACGAGAAAAATAAGTTATCATACGGCAGTGGTAATGGAGCTGCCTTAGACCTCGTATGCAGAGAAATGGGCATTAGGAAGGCCGCAAAAAAAACTTGCCTTGCCCAACGTTGAGACGTTATGTCATAAAGAAAAAGACAGCCGGACATGAGAACATTTCATTGGTACCCAACTATGAGATGAACAAGATATTTACCCAGCTGCAAGAAGACTTGCCTAAACATTATTTAAAGAAATGTGCTCTCATGTTTTACGGGCTTACGACAAAAGACGCAAGAAAAGTGGCTTATGATATTGCCATGATTAATAAAATCAGAATACCAGAGTCCTGGAAGCGAGAACAACTGGCTGGCAAAGAATGGTTACGTTCTTTTGGACGAAGATATTCCGATCTATCTCTACGAAAACCGTACAGAAACAGCAGTCATTTCATCCATGTGTAGAAAATGCTTGGGAAAAGTAATAAGTGGCGAAAAGGGAACCTTGGTTACTACTTGTTGCATACATCAGAGCTACTCGTGTAGTTTTACCACCTGCAATAATTTTCCAAGAAAAAAATTTAAAGATCATATGATAAAATGGGCCGCGCCTAGATCTTTAGGATTAGCGGCACCATATGTTTGGATGAATAGCAATCTTTTCGTGGAGGTGGTCAAGCATTTCCTTTAACACAGTAACAGTTCTGCTGAAAATCCCTGCCTCTTAATTTTCGACACCACTCGTCATATCTTTCAATCGAAGCTGTAACATATCGTTTTGCTGATAGTTTAGGGTAGGTTCGTGTTTTACCTGATGCTGTTAACGATTAAATGAAAAAAACACAAATTCAACATTCTCCGTAGCATAGAATTTCGGCTTAGACCGCAGTATTTGTATATGAACACCCAGCATTTTCCGGCTTAATGTGCCTTGCACCTTGTGAAGTCGAGCAAAAACCCGCGCAATGGCCATGCTCTTTAGTGGCTCGTGTTGTTTGAGTATCTTGAGAACGAGGATACTTAGGCAGATTTGGCCATTTTGCTGTTTGTGCATCCATATTCACTAACGTTTCGCAAGACCTTGCAGCTTGCATCATCAGAGTGAAAGTCGCAGTGCGATTTTCACTCTGATGAGTAACGCGTAACTAACGAGTAACCGCGAAAGCCTCAAACAGTACTCAAATTCAACAAACAATTTATTAATATTTTAAAAACCCCACTTGAACTACGTAGCTTTTAAGCAGCAAACCTAGATTGCTGTATCTTCCAATGGTTCAAACGGCGCGGCTTTCTTCAGACAACGAAATTCGAGGATCCTTCCTCGAATTCCTCAGGAACTTCGTTTGGACGAGCAGAACCTCCTCGACTGGTAGTCAGCTTTTTAGGTGTGTGCCAGGGTAGCTTCCCGCCCAAGTAACAATTTAAATGCTATTTAGCATGGTTCTTATTTTATAGAGGTTTTATAAAGGATGTTTGTAGATTAATTAGTTTTAAATTTGGTTTATTGAAGGGTAAATATATTTCTAGAGTATAAATATTTATTAAAAAGCCTTGTAGTGTACCTTAAAACTAAATCATAAAGCCTTTTAGTTTTTTCCACTTATAGTTTTGTAGAAGTTTTATTATTACTGTTCACTGTACTTTATAAAACTCTCTGGTTTTGATACATCCTTCAAAGACAAATTTGCTTTAATCGCTTAGGTATAAACTTGTGATGTCTTAAAACTGTTTTAAATATGATTTACAAAATATTCTTGTAGGTATCCTAAGTCGTATTTTAAAACATTTTACACTTAAGAAATAGTAACATTTTTAACGGGCACAATAAAGCAATAATGTGTTCAATAAATGCTTCTCAAATCTTATTGGTGTGGAATGCACTGCAAAGTGTATAAAATTATGTCAAAATTAGAAGCTATTGGTACCTAACTGGAAAAAAAGTGGTTATTTTAAAAGAATATGAAAATAAACTATTTGAAAATTAGTAAGAGCGCCCACACAAACCAGACTCTTGGTGGCTTAACCTGTCAACATGTCCGCTAGGCCATCTTAGTACCCCATATTGATGGGACCATCAATAAACAAACTTTGCCATCTTCAATGGCTTTCACAGTTTTAAACGACATGGTCTCGAACACAAACCGCTTATAAATGTTGATCTAAGTTGTTTACCACACACAGGCAAATACTACTAAATGATTTTTATAGGTTAGGTAGAAATTTAGGAGGCAAACATGAACAACAATCATAAAGCCACATTAAAACTAATCAGTTTTATGAAAGTTCTGACATAAAACGGTTAAGTTTTAAACAGGGTGATATGTCTTTAATTACATCCAAACTGTTTTATGCAGGCCTACAGAACCGCATAGGTAACTAGATGGAGTCTAAGTATTCTTATTCAAATATTTATTGACTTATTTATTACTTGTATAGGAATTAAGCATCTTAAGAATGATTTAACTAAAGAATAACGGTTTTATACCCAAAGCGGCCATTTTCCCAAAGTGTTCTATTTAAACAATGGATCAACCATTTTGGGCAATGTTTTGGGAAAACGCATTTAAACACATTGATTCCACTCATTTTTATGTAAAAAAAGTTGCTTTATTACATACGAGATGTATTAATGCAGTGTTACAACATTTATAAACAAAATATTGATAGTTTGAAAAAAAAATCTTTTTTTATAAAATGTATAAATATTTAAAATATTTGAAGGGGATGGTAAAATTTATAGGTATTTATAAAAATTTCACCAGTAAAATGTTTGTCGTTTGAAATTTGTAAGAATACATAGCGCATTTAACCAGTTTATAAACGTACTGACTACAGAGGAAATTTAAAAAAGCATAAAATTTCCAAGATATATGGCGCCTATTAAGTGCAAAACATTTTTGCTTTACCGTAGGCAATAGTAACTTAAAATGTTCTGGGTATTAATAATTTAAAATAAAATAGTTTTATAGTTGTCATTAATCAAGAGTAAGTTAGCTATATGCATAGCATCATTAAGAATGTAATACAACCTATCATCTAAGATCAAATACTCCTATTATAGGTTTTATTAAGCTCTCCAAGCTACTACAGAGAGTAACCAATTAAAGTATTTATAAGGAGAATAGGTTGTATAACAGATTTAAACTATTAGCTTTGACAACCTCTTGCAGAACGTAATTATTTGGGCCCTTTTTGGGTTTATTAGACTCCTAGCTTTACTGTCACAGCAATATAGATTTATGAATGGTTTTATAAATGGTGCTTATGGAAGGCCTGTAGTTTATTAACCCTCAGACTGCGGAAACCGGGTCTCAAGTGACCCGGACTTTCTTTTTTTTAAAATAATTCTACCGTTTTCCAATATACTGCGTTGGGTGTTTGCGTATTCCTCGAAGCTGTTATGGAGATGCTGTAGAATAAATTTCGTGGAAAAATTTCTTGGTAACCTGAGATAATCCGCTCGGGTCACTTGAGACCCGGTTTCCGCGTTTCGCGCTCCATTGTTTTTTTTTTGTTTTCTGGAGTATAACAATACTGTGTAAAATAATAAGCAAAAAGAATGGATCTTAATAAAATTCCCCCTACGGAACAAGAATTGTATGACGAACTAATGCGTGATGATGACGAAAACGACTTTCATTTTTTGTCTGACGAGGACAATGGCAGCGCTAAAAGTGATGCAGAATATGAAGAATTTTTTAGTCTGCAGGTCAACAAAAATAAAAGTGTTATGATTATATTATCATGTGCAAGGTGCAAGTATGTATTAGAAAAACAGACATTGTGGTGCTTTAAAACTAATTTAAAAAAATTGAATTCGATCCGGGTCACTAGAGACCCATTTCCGCACTCCGCGTAATTGAAATTATTTCCGCCGGGCAAGGGTTAAAAAACTTAAATTGTTACTTGGGCGCGGCAATGGCGAAGACACAATTAATTTATTTTCGAAGCACTTCTGTTTCTTATTCGCACAGCACATCCATTCACAGCCTTTTTACAATCTTCTCAAACTAGGTACCGGCCTTGAGACGGGCCGCTACCTTCTTGCCTTCGAGGGCTTCGACCACCACTTTTATCCGTTGTGCCCTTTCTGCCCCTACCACTACAGCTGTGGAAAACTTTACAACATCAAACGGTGGCATGCTTACCTGCTACAAAGCTTTGAATTTGGCAAAGGACTCTGGTGTCACAATACATTACACCCGCACACATCGACAAAACTTCAACCACTTGATGTGGGAGTATTGGGTCCATTTAAAACGTTTTATAATAGCGCAGTGGACTCCTGGCTTTTAAGAAATCCGGGTAGGCCTATTACAATTTATGATTGGTCTGAATGCATTGGAATTGCATACAGTTGTGCCATGACTCCGGTTAACATCATGAGTGCTTTCAAATCATGTGGGATCTTCCCGTATGATCCAGAACTTTTTTCCTACAGAGGTTATTTACCAAGCGAGGTAACCCTGTCTAGAGTTACTATGTACAGAAGCAGAAGTTCCACATATAAATACAGGTTCAGGACCTTTACATCTTAACAATCAAATCGAAATCGAAGCAGGTCTCTCCTCAAAGCAAACGCATTTTGTGTCCCCAGAAGATTTCAGACCTCCGTTGCGAGCAGGACCCCGCAAAAATACCAGGAAACCTAGAAAAACAGGCAAAAGTATGATTGCGACTGACACCGCTGAAATTAATATGATCGAAGAAGAAAAAGATGTAACTAAACGCAAGAAAGAACTTGCTAAAAAGAAAACCGCAAAACGCCAAATATTCCAGAGGGAATGATAGTGATGTAGAATCAACTGGCAGTTTTTCTAGTCGCTCTACACTGATGGTGGAATCCGGTAAATGATGATGATAGAGATTAGCCTATTGTACTTACTTCTGATCCCTTTCAATCATTTACTCGAAGGCCTACGGAAGGAGAATAAGTTTTAGTTCAATTTGCAACCAAAAAACAAATTGTGTATTATGTAGGAAAAGTTGTGGAATCTAAGAATGACTCAGAAGAATATTATATTAGTTTTTTGAGGATCAAATTTAAAGCTTCTCAGCAGTTCTACATGTCAATAATCCAAGATAGATCTTTTGTAAAAGAGGAAGACGTGAAATATATTCTTCCAATCCCCCAATTTAATGGTGGCACAATAATAGACAGCAATCTTATTGCAACGTGTTCTTTAGTGCATTAAACATGCGTTAAGCATAAGCGTTTTGTTGTTTTACTTAAACTTTGTATGGTTAGTTACTACAACAAAAAGATTTAAATGTATTTTTTAAATAAGAGTTTTATATATTTTTTAGCGTTCTCATACTTTTTTAATAAACGTTGTTTATTTCTTGTTAATCACCGTTACTTGTTGTTCCTCTTTGGCTAACCTCTATCCTGGTTCACTGTGTACACAGAAGCGGTTCGCTGTATAACAACCGTGCCCATTTTTTTAAACTGCTATATCTCAGAAATTTCGTTTTTCATAACTACAGTTGTCCTTACAATTGAAGAATGTAAAGAATACTCTATACTTGAAAAAAATTCAGAAGTTTATTTTCGATAGGAAGGCCGCAATGGTTATTAGAAAAAAGGGTGGTTCACTGTTGAACACTGTTGGACCCTATACTAAACCTAATAATCTTTCTCGGTATTTGTCATAGGCGTTTTGTTATTGCTTGAATTGCTACATTTCTGACCCATACAACGGCAAGACCTAATGCAACTGATTTTATGTTTACAGCAACTGTAAAATTTACTGCTGCAACCTAAAACATAAATATGGAAATTAAATAGTTAATAATAAATTCCTATTGGTACTCGTACCTTTTTTGCGGC
Source organism: Agriotes lineatus (assembly GCA_940337035.1). Lineage (NCBI taxonomy): Eukaryota > Metazoa > Arthropoda > Insecta > Coleoptera > Elateridae > Agriotes > Agriotes lineatus. The sequence goes on from CALNHX010000792.1 coordinate 44,770, forward strand.
CGCAAGTAACTAAAATGTTAGTATTTTTTCTAAGGGCTGTCTCAATTTGTAGTATTGGTAGCAGATTTCTTTACAGCATAGTTCAACCATGTTCCAAAACATCTGGTAATATAGTTTGGGGTTCCAGACTACCAAACCATATCTTTGTTTGGTAATGTACACGTAGAAAATGTTTTAAACTATCTTTTGTGGGAGGTAATTTGTCATTTGTTCTTGAAACGCTCAGTATAGCTCTGAAATCATATATGAAGACTATATTATTATTGTTTGAAAATAGTTTTGGTACAAAATCGTGTATTTTACTAAATGTACTATCCTTAACTGTGTGCCGGTCTACATCGTCACGTAAATGGAAGTATAACAAATCTGTTTCCCAAGTTTTTTCTCAAGTTAGTAAATTGGTTTGTCGTATCACTTCCTGGGGGGTAAGGGGTAGCACTAACATCCAGACACCCAACTGTCAATCTCGCCTGCACGTGGTACCTCTTGCTAAATAACAGACGAGGGTCTGACCCAGCATCAAGGGGTATAACCTGATACCAGTTATCCCGAGGCAACGGAGCCTTCGTGGCTGAGCTAACCACGGCTCGTTTTAAAACGATTCAGAGAAATAATATGCGGCTCAGAACCGGACGGTCACAACGAAGACGACAGGAGAGAAATCGGATAGAGGAAGGCCCAGATGAAAGTGGGAGGACAACATACAGGAATCAGCTAGAGAGAGAGAGAGAGGACGGACCCTGACACAAATCCGAACCCTTGCGAGGGATAGAAAATCTTTCAAACAATGGCTCAAATCCCCAACACCGTAAAGTTAAGGAATGAAAAGCAGGCAAGTTCTTCAAGAGAGAAGCTTCTAAGCTTATATCATGCACGTCTATGAATTGTATTGAATGCTGATTATTTCCAATCTTTATCCAAATTTCACGTATTAGATACTCTTGTGTGCCAAGAGAACTAAAACATCAGTATCTGTACAATTTATAATACATCCTTTGTAGCCGGACTGCTTAGTAAATAAAATATATAAAAGAATTCTTGTATCTGCTTCTTCGTGTGTACTGGACAAAAGTGAGTCCTTAACTTGTTACAAATTCAACTTCTTTAGTTCTGGAATATTAATAAAGTTGGCCAGATACGCAATTTGTTAACTGCCTTTTGTTGAAGGTAGAATGAATAAATAAATTCCCCTGCTGTGGTAATGCAGCATCAGTATCATCGAGTATTCCGTTAATTCCAAAAACTGTATCCTCTTTTCCAACGAGAGAATTTTTAATTAAGTTATCCGTATATTAATCGAACACCGCATCAATTCTTTGAGCATGATATTGACCTTTCAATATAATTTTATTACAGATGTTTGCATAATCGGTAAATGTTTTTGCTTTTGCTGGTTTTCCAAGCTCTTGTACCACTGCCATGCCATCAAATATGTGGTGAGTTTTATTACAGGCATACTTTTTTATAATAGTACCTAATGCATTTTTATTAGGTGTCGCTAGATACCCATTCAGTGCTAATGCCATCAGATAGGGTGTCAATTGATATTGAGAAATACTGTTTTAATTTATATTTTTCCATTATTCCTTGCCATTAATATTAGTTGTAAAAACTGTTCTTAATTTCATGCTTAGAACACATTAACTTTTTGCAAGTTATTCTCTTTTAAAGGTTTATAACATTTCTTTGTTTTAACTTTTCTAAATTAACATCGTCTTTACTTTGAGCTTCTAACGCAGCCTTCTCAGCACTCTTAGTGGCAACTTCATTTGTAACTTCTAATGTTAAACAGTTGCCGTGATATTTAACTCTTATAGCAATTAAATCATTATTACGGCTGGAGCAGACTATTGAGGACCAATGGCTACATCAGAAAGAGTAAGTTCATCTATTGCACCGTGATTGAAATAAACAAAGAATTGTCTTTTTGCTCTTGAATTTTATTTATATTCGATTTTATTGCAACCACATGTGCAAACTTTGTAGATAAAAGTTCATTCCAGTAACCGACAATCAGTTTAAGCAAGTAAATGTTTTGTTTTTTGTCGGATTATTGTAAAATTTTTACTTATAGTTTATTATGAAAAGTGGTTCTGTTTGATGTCATCTAACTACGCTATAAGCGAAAATAAAATATTAAAGGTTTCAGTAACGAAAATTTAATTTTGTGGAATGACCTCATGCCTGATAGCCCTATAAATATGCTTCAACCTTTGAGACATTTTCAACCAGTGAACGCCATGAAATAATTGCCCTTGCCTGTATATGACTTTAGGTAGATTGTAGTTTTTAATGATGTGCATAATTTCTATTGTAATAATATTTCGACAAAGCAAATTAAAAATATCTGTAACATGAAACTTCCCTCGTAAGTGCGACTCATATCGAAAGCTGTACGTTACTGGCCTAACGGTCGCTATACCTTTACCTGCTTTCTTCTGTTATCGTTGCGCGCTTATAATGTAATTGTCAGGTTCCATTTTTACATCCTTTTTCTGCAAGATGAAGAAAGTATTGTATTCTTGAAAAAATGGTATTCCGGTATTTCTTCAGATCTTCACCCTTTAGGACCCTTAGATGACGCGAAAGATGTTTTTTCAATTCCGTCTGTCTGTCTGTTCGTATGTTGGCCGTATAGCTCAAAAATTATTTGTTGGAGGAAGACGCCTCTTCAGCTAGGTTCGATATGGTATAATATTATCTGTATCTGAGATTAAATAACTTAACTACATAAATATCACCAAGGAGCTGGTTCAGGAAATTCGACTGTCACCATCGAAACGCATAGCACCAAACGAGAAGATTGAATATTTGTGGAAGTAGAAAACAAAGAAAATTCGCAAAACCGTGGATGAGATTAAAAAGTAGAGATACCTAAAGTGACAATTGAAAACACTTTTAGTTTTCTTTACTTTTGCATTTCGTCTACTAAGTAATTACCCAACAACTAACCACTCTTATGCTGCAACCATCAACTCGTTTCTTCAACCGAGCCAGATGCAGTATATTGTCTACACAGAGATTAAATAAGACTGTTAACTACAAAAAGATAGTGAAAGCGCTGTTTCACGAAATTCAACAAAGGTATTGCACGTAACGAAAAGATTGAGTATTTGTGGAAGAATATAAATAGAAATAACAAAGCCGTAGATGAGATCAAGCAGTAAATGCAGGTGAACTGACAACTGAAAATAGTCTGAGGTGTCATTACTTCTTCATTGCGTCTACTAACAGACAGAGCAACATTTATTTCATCGCTTCTTCAGCAGCATGCATTCCACCATAGCAGCTATTTCACAAGTACCCATTAATTCAATCATTATATTTTTAATATATCTACCATTCTTAGATAAATAATTTGTATAGATGCAACTATCTAAGTAAAAATGTCCATTTGTCAATTTACTTAAGCACTTACTACTATTTATTTTAAAGCAGATTTGTGTCAAGAAAAGTGTATTAGTAGTGGTTTATTATACATACTTACGTTTGAACAGCATTATGTATTTTTCATCCTAGTTATGAATATATTGATAAAATTCAATGACAATTGTTAGAATTGACCATTGGCCAACATAAATAAGTGATCCAGCGTTAAATATATAAATTTAAGGGCTTACATTATAAGTTTATTAATATTATTATGTATAGAGTACAATTATTACAGTAGCTGGTGGTCAGTGTAGATTTCACTGCAGATTACATGTGTACTAACTTAACTGTATCTCACAACCTCCAAAGAGATCTTAAGAAGGTAATGATAGAAACTACTCAGTAGCATTATTTTTAAGTTCTGGTATTTGTACAATATAGAAGTATATACATTAGCTACCTGTAACATAGTATTAACTTACTTTTATTTTTTAGCAGATGAATCAAAATAGAATTAATTAATAGTAGGTATACTCTACTACTATTTGGAAATGTTTGAACATTAATTAAGCAGCCAAATTTGTAAATAGTCAATATATTAACATGTTACGTTTGGTTAGCACGCTAACTTCTTCAGACGTTTTCTTAAATCTATAGTTTTACATTAAATATATCTAGAATGAAGGAAGAGGTTAGAATAGCAATTAAACAATTGTATGAATATCCCTTACGTGTAGTAGTATAATTTTAATACGGGAGGAATTAACTTCCTAACGTCTTTTTTAAGTGGATCATTTAGAATAGAATTGAGAAAAAATCTATGAATAAAGACCAATAATTGTTAACAATGTGGAAAATTACTTTAGTTTAAGAACTGTCACTCAGGAATTCGTGTTAGTTAAAAATTTTCAATGCATAAAGATTTATAAAAGTAAAGCTGAGAGTAAAATATTAATATCTATTGGTTAATATTATAAAAATCATTATGCAAAATTAATTAAGTGTAAGAATTAGTTATAAATATAATTTTATAGTATATTTAATGAAAATTTTGACTATCAGTTTGTTAATTAATGGATTTTGATTTTTTATTTCAATCATTTCATAAATTACACGTTTGTCTAAATTGTGTTCTCCTTGAAATACTTTAGGAAAGTTAAAATTAAAATTATGGTAATTGTCCGCAGCATGATCAGAAGGTGCAGTATTTGGTTTATTTGAAGTTGATATTTTAGTTTTTATAGACATTTTATGCTGAGTTTGAATTTTTACTTCACTCGTCTAAAAGACGAAGAAACTATTGTAATCACGAAAAAATCACCTTCCGAGATTTCTTCAGATCTTTACCATTCAAGGTCCCTAGATGACGAAAAAGAGGTTTTCTTAATTTCGTCTGCCTGTCTGTCTGTCTGTCTGGCTGTCTGTCTGTCTGCCTATTGGCAGTATACCTCAAAAACTATTTGTCAGAGGAAGACGATATTATATATCTACCTCGCATGAAACCGGTACAATTTCATACAAACAAATACAGGGTGAGCACCTTAAAAAATAAAATTTTGTTTATTTTTGGGTTAATTTTAAAATAGAAGGAAGTAATAACTTTCACATAGGTTAAGCTTTACATTTGCTGAAAATAAGACTGAATCCATAGAGGATAATGTCACAAAAGGGTAAAAACATTTCAACAATAACAGCGTTCTGTTTAAGAGAGGCGCGCACCGGACTTATTTGAAAGAGGCTTGGTAGCTTAGTTGGCTTTATCGGTGCAGATGGGATCTCTATGTAGGGGCGCTCTGCAGATGCGGCGGGTTCAAACTCCAGCGGGATACATGTTTTTATTTGAAAGTGTATTTAATTTATTAGAAACGTGAAGATATTTTTACTCCTGACTTAATTTGATTTTTAAAATTATTTTGTGTCACCATGTTGACGAGGGAAGTTCTGGGTAAAGCCTTTTACAGATTTTTTTAGATTATGTTTAGTTCGACCAGTGTAATTGGCATCGAGTTATTACAATTGATATAGTAAACAATATTTGATTCTGAATTAATTTTTATTTTATACTTTAAATTGTTAAAAATTGATTTCCAATTGTATTATGATTTTTTAAAAATAAATGAATATTATTATTTTTAAAATTTTACTCAGACGTGGAAATTTTGGTATATATGGAATAGAAACGTAACACGAATATTTAAATTATTATTGAATTCTGTACGGTTATATTATAATATCAAACAGTTAGTGTACATTTTTCTACTAATTGTTGCAGACCCTCAGAAGAAACTGTAAAATAATAGATAACTTTGGTTTGTAATATAAATTCAAAAACCGTTACCAAGGAAATTGAAGAAAATGATTTGGTTGCAATTCTATAGAACTAATAACTACATTTTGCAAGTAACTATCTTCTCTCCTTAGTCCATTTTTAAACATATAATACATGGGAAAGTTAAAATACGCAATTCAATAAATTTTGCCATTACAGCGCTTCTGTAGGACAAACCAGTAATGATCCTTACAGCTTTACGTTGAAGTTTAAAAACACGTGAGAAGCTTGACGAGTGCCCCCAGCATATTACAGCATAACTCAGCAATGATGCAATTAGAGAATGGTAAGCTATTTCTCATAATCTTTTGAAACAGCACCATAGAATTAGTAGTCTTATTAAAAATATAAGTTTATCGAGATATTTTTCGATATATTATTATCGATATGCATATTCCACGAAAGCAATGGATCCATGCAGACCCCTAGAAATTTCATGCTATTAGGATCTGTAAAACTATTTATTTTTCGTTGAGAGACGACCATTACCTGTGTTTTCTGCTGGTTTAGGATCAGATCGTTTGCAGTAAACCAAATTGATAAATCATTTTGTACTGCTTGTATCTATAATAATAATAATTTATTATCCATTAAATATATAAATTTGTGGAATCGTCATACAAATACAATAATATAAATAACAACACATTTAAATTGTACAATAAAATTATTAACGCCAACTTATTGTAAAAAATTCATCTAGTGAATATAAACAATTGCACTTTAATACATTTTTAATATGTTTTTTAAACTGGTTTATGTTCAATATGCGCACGGAATGAGGAAAAGCATTATACATTTGAATTCCTACCACCATTTTGCTCGACTGTTTTAATCTATGTTGAGGCAATATTAAGTCAGATCTATATCTAGTTTCGAAATCATGATTTTCAGTGTGGGTACGGATTTTTTTTAAATTTTCCTTCACATAACAAAGGTTTTGAAATGCAATTAAAGAAAACAAAGAAAGAATACCCAGCGTAATAAATAGAGGTTTAGCATGTTCAGTCCTTTTCTTACCCATAATACTACGAACAGCCATTTTTTGCAACACGAATATTTCATTTAGATAGGTTATACTAGAAGCACTCCAAGCAAGAAGTCCATACGACAGTGCCGAATGAAACATAGCGTAATATACTTGTACAGCTACTTCCTTAGATGCTACAATGTTAATTCTACGTATAGCAAAGATACTATTTGAAAGTTTAGCGCGTAAATAATTAAGATGACCTTTCCAAGATATTTTGTTGTCTATTTTCACGCCTAAAAATTTAACATGAGAGCATTCAGAATCAGTCATATTAAGTGAGAATTTCATATGTTCAGTTTTCATTTCGTTTAAAATTAGTCTATTTGCACTAAACCACATCTTTGATTTGTTCATCACTTCATCTTGAGACCACTTCACTACTATCACTTCCAGTAACTGAGAAGGTGGTGTCATCTGCAAGCATTATTACGGAGGCAGTACCGGCGGCATCTGGCAAGTCATTTACGTATAACAAAAATAAGAGTGGCCCAAGGATATAACCTTGGGGTATTCCATGGGCAGCGGTAGTTTCCATGCCCAGTTCATTGTTAAGGCATACTACTTGCGTTCGATTTTCTAGATAGGAACGCAATACGGTAAGAGCTTTACCTCCAATGCCATAATACTAGCACTTGTGAATTAGTATTTCGTGACATACCATGTTGAAAGCACGAGATAAATCAAGAAAGATGCTATTCATGCAGATTTTATTTTCAAAAGCGTGGTTTACGTTTTCTATGAGTGAAAGTATAGCATCTGTCGTAGAACGGTTTTTCCTGAAACCAAATTGCTGGGTTGAAATAATGCTGTTTTTATCTATAAATGAAGTTAATCTGTTAAAGAGGATCTTTTCGAACACTTTGTGTCGGGAGGATTGCTATCGGACGGTAGTTCGAAGGATCAGTATTATTGCCTTTTTTAAACACAGGCAAGATTTTAGCTTTTTGAAGTTCTTCTGGGAAATACCCATCTTCTATACAGCAATTTATAATTTGGGCCAGTGGATAAGCTATTTCAGAAGCCACAAATTTCAGGATGTGTACTGACACATTATATAAGTCGCAAGTTCGCTTATTTTTAAATTCATTAAGTTAAACGCTTAGATTAGAATTTGACTTTATTGCCGTAGTGTCATCTACAAACAGCGTTATGTCGGCTTCTGGTGAGCCATTATGCAGATAGTTGATGGAAATTAAAAATAACACGCGACCTAATATTGAGCCGTGCGGGACTCCCTGAAGGAAATTTTCCACACTGGATTTGAGGTCATTACAGCATGTGAATTGCTTTCGGTTATCTAGGTAATCATATTCAAGCTTTACTCCTCGAAACCGTAATAACACAATTTATTGTTTAATTAACAGCTAAGTGATGTTTGGTTCAACAAATAACAGATAATTTATTAGCATAGCTGTTAATGAAAATATATAAATCATCAATTATATTACGAATTGACTGTACATTGTATGCAAAAACCGATATGGTACAGCTTACAGGTTCTAGATGAAGCACGGTGAAAATTAGAAGTAATGTTAGAATCTAGTAATTTCCAAGTTTTGTATTGGTAACACTTTTGACATCTATCATATTGACATTAAATTGTTAACCTTATTTAAGCTAAACGACACAATAAATCGGAGGCGTACTCAATATTGTGGTATGGCGCATTTCAAAACAGAATTAACAACACACACAAAAATAGCGAAAATAGCAATAACAAAATAACAGAATTAACAAAATCAACAGCAACAGCAATTTTCCCACTTTGACTTGCACAATATCGCAAGATAGTCCAGTTACATTAGACGGAAAACCGCAGCATTTGCCGAAAAAATCCAAGTGAGCTGAAATTTTGCATACACCTTTATTTTGACATTACAAATAATGTCTCAAAATTCCTCATCGATATCGCGCTTGCGTTTTGAGTTATTCAAGGTCAAATTTCACAGAAATAAGTTTTTCGCAAATATCTCGCTTTCTATGGGTGGTATGATTTTTTTAGTTATTCCAAAAAATGAAGGCTAGGAAGTTCTCTACAAAAAAGATTATACAAATTTTTTACATACAACTAACCATTCAGTAAATAACACACTATTAAGTTTTGCAGACGGGTTTTACTTCTTTTTACGATAAAGAAAATATTGGATTCACCCCAAAAATTAGAAAATTTAGTTTTCAACAGATCTTCACGGTTTAGAGTCCCTTGAACCCAAAAAACATGTTTTTGCTCATTGGTCTGTGTGTCCGTCCGTCCGTTCATCCGTCCATCTGTCTAAATGCGACAGCAAGCTTCTGAAGAAAATTAAAAATGTAATAAAAATGTAAAGTTTGAAAAAAATCGTTGGAGCCGTTTTTGAAACACAAGAGTAAACATCATACTTCCGGTTATGCGATTTTCTTCAAAAGCTATCTGTCGCATTTAGATAGTACAAAAGACTTATATATGAAGTTTCAACGCCATACTTTTTTTCATTTTTGAGATATTCTGTTCGCAGACCGACAGACACACAACCAGACAGACCAATGAACAAAAACACGTTTTTTGGGTTCAGGGGACTCTTAAACGTGAAGATTTGTTGAAAATTTAATTTAGAATTTTTGGGGTGAATCCAATACTTCCTTTATCGTAAAAGGAAGTAAAACCCATCTGCAAACTTAACAGTGTATTATTTACTGAATGGTTAGTTGTACGTAAAACACCTGTATAATCTTTTTTGTAGAGAATTTCCTAGCCTTCATTTTTTGTAATAACTGAAAAAGTCATAAGACCCATAGAAAGCGAGATATTTGCGAAAAACTTATTTCTGTGACCTTTGACGTTGAATAACTCAAATCGCAAGCGCCATATCGGTAAGGACTTTTGGGACATTATTTGTAATGTCAAAATAAAGGTTTATGCAATATCTCAGCTCACTTGAATTTTTTCGGCAGGCCGATCCTACTGTAGCTGGGCTAAGAGATTTTTGTAGGTATAGATTATAGTCCAAAACACCACCATAACGATGCAATAAGCGTAAAATTGTGGGTTGAAGATACGAAAAGTCTATGTGACGAGTGTCCAGTATTGTTATATAAAGAACAAGGTGTTGAAAGCGATTTAGGGCTTCTTGATATCAACGATTTTGCTTTGATAATAATGACGTCTTTTCAAATTCAACAGTTGCTACAATTTGGTCACAACAAAATAGAAGCAAATTAAAGACGTATCAAAATTTAATAAACCAACAATTGTTGAAGAAAAAAATATAATGGATGGCCTTTTGAATAAAACCGATGCTACTGAAAACATTAGCACGAGGTTTGACCACATATACACTTCGTAATTCGTTTTTATTTAAATTTGTGATAATTTGTAATTTGTTTGAATAAATTTATTTTCACTATAAAAAGTATTTTTCTTCTGATTTGACAAGTGTCACTTTTTAAAATTAACTCAAGTTGCAACGGTAATGTAAATTCGAAACTTTAACCTCACTTCTAAACGTCAACATCTAAGATCACGAGCGTCTCGCGGCAGAATCGTTGATATCAAGAAGCCCTAAATCACTTTCAACACCTTGTTCTTTATATAACAATACTGGACACTCATCACCTAGATTTTTCATATCTTCAACCCACAATTTTACACTTATTGCGTCGTTACGGTGGTGTTTTGTACTATAATCTATACGAAAATCTCTTGCGATATTGTGCAAGTCGTTCTTCTCTAAAAGTAGGATTCGTTGTTATTCTTCTTTTGTCAAGCCAGCATCACGAATATCATTTAATATGTGCTTAAAAGTTACACCTCGTTTTAATTTGCCTAGAACACACAAAAAGTTTACATTTCAAATTATACCTTACAAATAAATATCTGAAAATACCTGCAATTTCAGTTCCTATTTCTTTGCTTCAACAAAATACAACCAATATCCTGAAAATCACCTACTAAATGGGTCATCCAAAACTTCACCGAAACAGGTTCCTCGCTGCTTTTAATCAAAATTTCAATCCTTGAAGGACATGCTTTCCCAATTTTATGTGTTTCAATACTTTTTATATGTCTTAAACCATTTGCTTTTTGTACGTAGTCATAGGAGCGATGACAGTTGTAATATTGTTTCTTACTGCCATCAGCCAGCAATTTAGATGAAGTGTGAAGTATACATACGATGACAAAGTGCGTCCTTCAATTTGGTATTTCCACTGGTGAAATTCTGGAAAGCATGTATCGTGAATGACTATATTATATCAAATGATATTAATGACGTACCTGAAGAAGATTCACACTCCATTATACTCAATTTCCACTTTAAGTACACTTGACAAATAGCTTCGCAGGTCAGCATAATTTCTGAAATTTTCAGAACAATTTCCGAGTGGGCATTTAATTTTGAAGTTTTGGGTATTATCTTCCTTTGCTGCAGTATCTCCATGGACTTGCTGTCGATGACGAATCAAATTAGATCTATTGACAAACTGTTTACCACATATATCACAAATTTCTTCAACAACTTTGGGTGTAACAGGATCCTTATTGTGCTTTCTTCTTATATGAGCGTATAGATTTTTCTTCTGGGTAAATTTAGTATCACATATCTTCGTCCATGATTTGAGATTAATTAATATAAATAATAAATGTAAATTCGAAACTTTAACCACACTTCCAAACATCAACGCCTAAGATCGGTTACGTCACCGCAGTATAGATGTCACTACTGTCTCGCAGCCAAGATCAGTTCTGCCGCGAGACGCTGGTTTAAAACCGGCTTCGATGGTAGCGTTCAATAAACAAATATGAAATCTCTTTATTAATAACGAAAATAGACTTCCGCTTGAAGCTGTGTGCGTAGTTTTAAAAAACACAAGTAATAGGCATAATAAGTAATTGTTTTCTGTGATAATATCGCTATTAAAAGTACTGGAAAGTTTGTTTACAAAAATCCGAAAATAGAAATGTATGAATGTAACTATGGTACTTTTCATCGTGTAAACACGGCCGTGTACCCGGATGTGTACAGAAAACTTGTCAAGCACTTCCAGGAAAACGATGTCGTTCACCACACTTATCAAATCAAGCAAGATCGTGCATACAGAGTAGTCCTACGCCACATACATCCTACAATTCCAGTAGATGAGATTGCAGCCGAACTAGCTACCCATAATCACAAGGTTCGGAACATTACTAACATAAAACATAGGAAAACTAAAGAAGCACTACCGCTATTCTTTGTAGATTTGGAGCCAGCTAGCAACAACAAAGACATATATAACGTAAATTACTTACAAAACCTAAAAATTTCTGTAGAACCGCCCCACAGAAATATGAACTTGGTACAGTGCACAAGATGCCAAAACTATAATCATACCAAGTCATATTGTAATCGACCATACGCCTGTGTCAAATGTGGTGGACCGCACAATTCCATTACATGCAAAAAAACAAGAGATACCCCTGCTACTTGCGCGCTGTGCAATGGTGCTCACCCCGCAAACTACAAGGGCTGCTCGATCTACCAAGACCTACAAAACAAAATAAAACCGAACACACAATCACAAAACACCCATGCCTCTTACAAGCCAAAACCACAAAACTTTCCTCCTCTGCCAGTGAAAAACTACTGGAAAATGCCGCATACTAACTATGAACAAGCAAACACGAATAAACCTCAGTCAACTCAAGACCTAACACTCACACAGTTCTTAGAAGAATTCAAAGGCATGTTCAATCAATTAATACAACAAAATAGTATGATTTTGAACATGCTCACGACAGTCATAAATAAACTAATTCGATAATGGCCAAATTTCTTAGAATTGCACTCTGGAACGCCAACGGCCTCCAATCAAAAAAACAAGAAATCGAACTCTTCCTCAGTCTTAACAACATTGATATTCTCCTTATATCAGAAACCCATTTTACTGTAAGAACCCATTTAAAAATACCAAACTATCTCATTTACCACACCGAACATCCAGATGGTACGGCACATGGAGGCACCGCTATTATCATTCGTGCATCAATAACACACCACGAACTTCCAAAAAATGAAGAAGATTTCCTACAAGCCACAGTGATTGAAGTAAACAAACTACCGAGCCCAATTACAATAGCGGCAACCTATTGTCCGCCTCGACACAAAATAACCAAACTCATGCTACAGCCGTTCTTCGACTCATTAGGGACGGTATTTATAAATGGCGGAGACTTTAACGCAAAACATACCAGATGGGGCAGTAGATTGATAACCACAAAAGGCAGAGAACTTAATAAACTCATAACTGACAATAATTACACATGTTTCTCAACAGGTAGCCCAACGTATTGGCCAACGGACCCTGACAAAATTCCGGATTTGTTAGATTTCTTTGTTGCTAAAGGAATTTCATCTAATTACGTAGACATAACATCCAGCTATGATCTATCATCTGATCACACACCTGTCATACTTACTATTAGTGCTACAGTAATTAGAAAAGAAGCCAAACCAATGTTATGTAACAGGCAAACAGATTGGGATGCCTTCAAAGAGTTTATGAATCAACGCATTGATCTTGATATAAGCCTTAAAACAACTGAAGACCTAGACAATGCAGTTAATAAATTCATAACTACTACACAAGAGGCAGCATGGTATGCTACACCGCGCAATGAAAGCCAAAAACCTAACTCGCAAAACTTCCCTAGAGAAGTGATGGAACTGGTTAAGGAAAAAATGAAAGCTAGGGCAATCTGGCAACGAACACATAACAGAAACGACAAAACAAGGTACAATCAAATTACTAATAAACTTAAACGAAAACTGAATGAAGCAAGAAATGACACATTTCAACAATATGTAACATCTCTTTCCAAGGACGACTACAGCATATGGAAAGCCACAAAGGGATTCAAGAAGCCACAGATACATATACCACCACTACGCAACACAGACGGCACGTGAGCCAGATCCGATCAAGAAAAAGCGGGCCTACTCGCAGAATATCTGGCAGAAGTATTTAGACCCAACTCAGAAGCAACAGACGTAGAAGTGGACGGCTTCCTTGACGCCCCATTGCAGCTTTCACCCCCAATACCCGATTTTAAAATCGGAGAATTACGCCAGGAGATAAAACTATTGAGCAACAAGAAAGCACCAGGTTACGACCTTATAACTGGTCCTATCCTTAAACAGTTGCCAGAAACAGGAGAAAGACTACTACTAGCATTATTTAACGCAATTCTGCGCTTAACTTACTGGCCGCCGCAACTAAAGATGGCGCAAATTATAGTAATACTGAAACCTGGTAAGCCACCAAACGAAGTGCAATCTTATCGCCCAATTAGCCTGTTATCAATAGTATCAAAACTCCTAGAAAAGCTGATTCTAAGTCGGATAAATAAAGACACACCATTAGATGATTGGATCCCAAAGCACCAATTTGGATTCAGACGAGATCATTCTACTATCCAACAGTGCCACCGTATGTCTAACGTAATTCAGAAATCGTTTGAAAGTAAGAAGTATTGCACGGCAGTATTCCTTGACGTCCGACAAGCATTCGATAAGGTGTGGCACAAAGGGCTACTGGCTAAAATAAAAGCATTACTCCCACACCAATATTATCTCCTTTTCCATTCCTACCTCTCCAACCGCCATTTCATAGTAAAATTCGGAAACAAAACATCGACGCTACAGCCAATTACTGCAGGGGTTCCCCAAGGCAGCGTTTTAGGCCCAGTCCTATACTTACTCTTCACTGCTGATATACCAATTACACCGAACACAGAAATGGGAACATTCGCAGATGATACTGCCATCCTCGCGTGCGATGAAGACCCTCTAGCTGCTACAAGATTACTGCAAGAACACATACATTTATTAGAAGACTGGCTCGACAAATGGCGAATTAAGGTGAATGAAAATAAGTCAGTACATATAACATTTACAATGCGAAGGGGAATATGCCCTCCTGTTACTATAAATAATATTGCTATACCACAATCTGAAGAAGTGACGTATCTGGGTTTACACTGGGACAAAAGGCTAACTTGGAAAAAACACATAAAAAAGAAGCGCAAAGCCATGGATCTGAAAGTCAAAAAAATGTACTGGCTACTAGGTCGGAAATCACCCTTAGCAACTGAGAGTAAACTACTAATATATAAAACCATCTTACGACCTATTTGGACATATGGATGTGAGCTGTGGGGCTGCGCTAGCTATTCTAACGTAGACATAATCCAAAGATTTCAATCCAAGACAATAAGAACCCTTATGGATGCTCCATGGTACGTGACGAACCTCACCCTACATACCGACTCCAACACCCCTTACGTACGTGACGTAATTACGGAACGGGCGACCAGACATCATGAAAGGCTTACATACCATCCAAACGACATCGTCCAACCACTTACGCTACAACCGAACTTTCGACGATTAAAGCGGAAATGGCCTTGGGACTTACAAACTAACGTGAATCCTCCAGTGTGAAATCATCATCCTCAATCAATAGGTTGAGGAAACGGCGAGGAAGCACCAGTGGGTGCCAACCTCATCAAGCCAATTAACATTATCAACAGATTAGCTCATAGAATCATGTATAGTTCTGATTGCTGATGTACTATGTTTTCAATAAAAAAAAAAAAAAAAAAAAAAATTAAAAGTACTGGAAAGTTTGTTTACAAAAATCCGAAAATAGAAATGTATGAATGTAACTATGGTACTTTTCATCGTGTAAACACGGCCTGTAGTGTTCTGCATTATTATAGAGGTATGATAATGCAGAGATATTCGCTGGATATATGTACATAGAATGTTGGCGACATCTTTTGCAGATTGTGGACTCTAGAGGTATATACAAACTATATCAAATGCTATGTGGGTTGTTGCTATAATAATGAATTACAAAATAGACTGAGATAAATGCAAAATAACTATACATACTCTGTACTTAACAGGCAATAAATTATGCAACGTTTTCCGTATCGTCAAAATTGACTCGGATCTCCGTCCGACGGAAATTGAAGTCGTTCCCAGAATCTGCTACAAGCACGGTCAGCCAGTATCTAAATATTTACTATCACCGACCCCACGAGAAATTACGAGTTTCACATTATTTTTCCACGAAAACCTTTTGCACAATTCAATTCCGTCACTCGTTTTTGAAAAACAAAAGCTGCTATCCAATTTCTTCCCTCTTTTTCTTTTTAACAAACCTTGCAACTCTAATACCAATTTTTATACGCATTCACCGCGTTTTCCCACTTGATCGTCTATTCAGGACTATATATACCGTAAACTACTACCATTAGTACAATATGCTCTTAGCACTTAACAATTTGTTGCTACTAAGTCCAGTTTCCAATGCTCCGAATTTATGTCTACTTTGATCCTTCTGTTAACTCAAACGTTTAACAATTTATTCAAAACAAAACTTAATCAGACTGCGTTACTAAGCACCTACCTAAAAAACTACCATGTATAATAAAGAAGAGTATATAAAATACAAGCAACAACGAATAATAATTTCCTTTTCGAACGCATTGTCTTTATGTAATATTTTTTTTAAACGACATTTGCATTCCATATTATAATCACTATACATTTTTAAACAAACCCTAGAACCTGCAGTCAGGAGATACGCGTAGTTTTTTTGAGATTGGTAATAGGAAGTGACGCAAATTAAACGCGTCTAAGTGGAGATAAACGAGCTTAAAGTCGCCCAAAAGGTATCATAAAAACCGACAAGCTTTTAACTGGATATGAAGGATTGCGGAGAACAAGGCTTAACCGTGCTTAATAAATATATCGGTGGCGGAACAAACACCCCCGCAACCGGTTTAGGCTGCTACGGGGCGAGAACGTTTGGATATAAGCAGGCCTGGAGGGCTCATACGGGTTCCAAACATTTTTTGTGTCAGCTGTGAATTAGCAACTCTCTTCTTCCTGTTACAGTCGGCTAGTGGCCTGTTTGGTTCCACAAATTTGTGGATCTATGAGCCCTCTTTACCCGTAAGTCGAGTAGGTGGCTAGCTTTGCTCTCCGAAAATCGGGTAAGAGTAAGAAGAAGAAGTAGAATTGTTCTTCTTATTGCACTTATCCCATTTCCAAAAGCTTATCGGTTTGGTGAGGAGTTCCGATGAAAATTTCCACTTGCAAGAGAAAGAGGATTTCTAAGATGATTGATTACTATTAGAATTCCTAAACCCTCTCCTTCAGGCAGAACAGAAGCAGAATCATCTCCAACTCACCGCTTTCGGTAACGTAATATATATACTAAATGCTTTCAACATGTACTGGCAAGAGGTACCTTGAAACCATGCAAATCCAATTTTAGTACATGTTCTAATGAATTCATGGCGTAAAATAGGAATAAACAAAGGAACTATATTCTTACTATGACAAGCTCATTTCGCCATTACTGATAATAATAATAATAGTAATAGTAGTATGCCTTTATAACCATAAATATAAGAAATATAACAATATAATACATACTTAAATATTAAATATTGCCATATCGACTAGTCTTGGCTCCAGCGCGTATATGAAATTTACGGAGTATTGTGAGTAAATTCGTTTGATCAAAAGTGCATACGCGGCAAGGAAAGTTCAGGACGTGGTGTGGTATAAAGAAAGGCGAGGAAATTACGGAATAAACGAGGATTTGGCTGGTGTTGTGCGACGCCAGCTGGCATAAAAGGTCGAAAATTGCAAGAACGAAAGTGCGCAGCGCGGTAACGTCGCGTCACCCGGTTACCTTGAACAGGATTGGTGCATCCTACAAACGCGTAAACAAACAATGCGGTGTCGAATGCTGAAATTTTAACAAAAGCTGCGCAGACTTGAACATTAAGATTGACTAGTTGTAGTACGTGCAAAGAAAAAGAAAACGATTGAATATTATGTGACCAATGCAATCACAGTGCCAATCTTTCAACCTCTGAAATTAGAGCTGTTACACTAAAAAAACGAACAATAATTTTCTTATGTGAGGGATGTAAACAGAAATTTGAAGAGCGTCCAGTACAGGAAAACACTACGTGTAAGCTTCTGGAAGTAGTGATTGCAAAATTAAATAACATCCAAAATGAGTTTCAAATGCAGAAAGATACCATCAAAGAACAAGCAGGTATAATTGGTAAACAAGGTAAAATGTTTAAAAACCTTGCAAAAGCAATAAACACTAATAAAGAGGAAATGAATTGTGGAATAAGTAGTCATGAAATCACAAAAAGAAATAGTAGAGACCTATTGTGATAAAGTTAGAAAGAATAAAGCTGATCCTGTGGTGGTAATTAAACCAAAAAACACAAATCAGAAACATGACGAGACAATGAAGTGAAAAATGCTGTTGATCCAACCAAAATACCACTATCTAGCTTGCATGGAAAATGGGTGAACCCTACAACATAAGTGAACCAAAAAAAAAAAAACTCCCAAAAATAAAAATTATAGGATTCACTGAAACAAACAAGCCCGAAGAAATAGATGAACGATTGCTTACCCAAAATGAAGACTTATTGACAAGTGAAAAATCAGTAGTGACTGTAACACATGTTGCCCCTAATAGAAGCAACCAAATATGTTTTATATCATATGTACAGTTAGATGGAGTAAGCTATGATAATCTACTGAAATTTGGTAAGGTAAATATTGGGCGGGACGAATGTGCCGTCTACGATGCAGTCGACATCGCAATGTGCTTTAACTGTTGTGGTTTAAGCCATCTTGCTAAAAAATGTGATAGGGAGACAGTGTGTGCCAAATGTGGTGGCCCTCATTAGAGTAATTAATGTAATGTAGAAATAAAAGAAGAGATATGTGTAAATTGTAAGTATGCCGTAGAAAAGGTTAAAATTAAGCATGTTGATTTTCGTCATCATACTTGGAGCAAGGAATGTCCAGTATATTTAAGGAATTAAAAATCAAGGAAAGCAAAGCTGATTTTTTATAAAACATAACCGTGAAAACAATAACTTAAGCAAAGATACACTAAAACCAACAAAACCAAAAACAAATTTCTACCTTATAGTAATACATCAAAATCTACAATGTATCAAAAGCAAAATTTAAGAATTAGAAGTGTTCTTGAATGAAGTGGATCCGGATTTAGTATGCATAACAGAGAGCTGGTGCTGTCATGAAGACATTAACTATATCAAGTTTAGAGATTATTCTATAGGAGAGTATTTCAACAGACAAGAATTCATCCATGGTGGTACGTTAACACTTAATGAAAACTCTCTTAAATTTGTTGAAATTCCAAAATTTAATAATTTAAGTATAGAAAAACATTTGAATGTGCAGGTGTTAGTGTTACGATAAATAATGAGAACGTTATGTATTTATAGGGCTCCAAATAGTGACCCAAACTTATTCTTAGATCAATTTGAAGAATGTTTAAGCACAATGTGTGATAAAAATCATTTTGGTAAAATAATGGTATGTGGAGATATAAACATCAATTGTTTATCTGATTTTCAAGACAAAAATAAATTCATTGACCTTGTAATCTCTTTTTACTTAAATTCAGTTTTTATTGAAGCAACAAGAATAACGACGAAGTCTAAAAGTGCCATTGATTACTTATATATTTAAAAATTTTAATAACATTATAACAAAGACAGATTAGTAGTAGTAGTAGTAGTATTTTTATTCATCATAATATACACCGTGGTGCTTAGATATGTCACAATTCCAGTTTAAATATAAAAATATAAAAATAAAAAAATACAATGCATTTACAGAAATAGTCAACTACAGATAAATACAGTAACAACAAAAATACTAAAGTCAATAAAACAAGACAGTCTTAATTTTCAACAAATCTGAAATCGGAAAGTTCATAGTAGACATTGGCCAGAAGATGTTTTTTAAGCTTTACTTTGAAGAGTTTTGTTGGGGCATTTTTGAGAGTACTAGGAAGCGAATTAAATAATCCTATTCCGAAATTATTTCGTTTAGTGGATGTTAGTCTCTGCTGCGGAACCTGTATATCGCCTCGACTGCGGGTGTCGTAACCATGGGCATCGCCGTTTTTTGTATAATCGCCATAATGTTCTTTTATGTATAATAGATTACAATATAGTATTGCTGACGGTAGCGTTAATATGTTATATTTTTTAAACAATGGTTTACAACTGTCTAACTGGCTCGCTCCCGCCAACACTCTCAAGGCTCTTTTTTGTACAATGAAAATTTTTTTAATATGTGTAGAGGTACCCCAGTTTATTAGACCGTACGTCATTACACTATGAAATAATGCGTGGTATGCAGTAATGGCAGCATCTAAGTTTACTCGATTTTTTATTTGTCTAATTACATAAATTCTTCTTGATAACTTAATTGAAAGATTGTCAACATGTGCTTGCCAAGTTAGTTTGTTATCCAAGGTAAGGCCTAAAAATTTGACGGTTTCACAGATATTTTGTTTATTTGAAAATAGTAAAGTGGTAGTTTTATTTTGGTTTAAACAAAGCTTATTTGCCTGGAACCAATCTGAGGCTTGGTTGATAATGTTGGTTTGTAACTGATTGACTAGAGTTTCATCTTCTACGTGGTTTGCAAAGGTCGTATCGTCTGCAAATAAAGTCGTGAAAACTGGGATGGCATTAGGCAAATCGTTAACATAGATTAAAAATAATAACGGTCCCAATACACTTCCTTGTGGGACACCATGTTGAATTGAAGACATCTGGCTATACTGACCTTTGCAAAATACACATTGAGATCTGTCAGATAAGTAGGATGACATTAGTTTTAGAGTTACTCCCCTGCAACCGTAATACTCCAGTTTATCTAGTAAAATGCTTTTTGAGACACAGTCGAACGCCTTGCTTAAATCAAGAAATAGTGCAAAGGAAGATTTTTTGTTTTCCAATGATTCTGTTATATAATTAATGAGATTCAGCACGGCTCCCGACGTGTCCCTTCCTTTTCTGAACCCAAACTGTCTGTCCGTAAAAATATGGTTGGTTTCAAAGAAATTTAGAATTCGAACTGCAATAATTTTTTCTATAATTTTGGCCAAAATGGGGAGAAGCGCAATGGGTCTATAATTGGATCTATCATCAATTTCACCCGATTTATATAGAGGTATAATTTTGGCTTGTTTCAATTTATTAGGAAATATGCCCGTCTTTAATATGATGTTTGCAATATGAGCTATCTGGGCAGATAAACATAAAACATTTTCTTTGTACATACAAACCGATTTATTATATAGGTCTAATGATTTTGACTTTTTTAATGCCTTTATAATATCTTCTACCTCGGATTCCTCAACAGCATATAAGAAGAGTGATTGTTCATTGTTTACTGGTAATTTCTTTAGATAAACACTGTGTGAGTACTTTGATGGGGGAATATTTGATAATAAATCGTCGGCTACATGCACAAAGTAGTCGTTGTGAGATTCTGGGAAAATCACACTTACCACTCCATTGCTATTGATATTGTTTACACCTTTTTTCCATATTGTTCTTTGTTTATTATCAGACTCCAAGATTTCTTTACTGATTTTTTCTTTTTTTAATTTTAAGATTTTTTGTTCGTATTCGTATTTTTTTTGTTTAAATTCAGCCGATAGAAGATCATTATTTTGCAAGTTCAATTTCAAAATGTTTCCAAGACGATTTATTTCTTCCCTGGCCGAAACTATTTCTGGATTGGTAAACATAGAGGCATTTTTACGTTTGTTATTTGTATTAATTTTAATGGGAGGAAAAGATAAATCGTGATAATATGAAAAAACTTTATAAAAAGCATTAACTGCGCAGGTTGGGTCAGACTCTCTATATAATTCTACCCAATCTTCAATTAAGAGGTAATTTGAAAATTTGATTCTATTTCTAGAACGGGTTATCTGATCACTCTGCACAGGTAGTTTCATTTCTTGTAACAGATGAAAACAGTTATATCTCTTATAAAAGTCGATCGTTCTCAAAGAAAAACATCAAACTATTTATGAATTATCTTGAAATTGAAGATTGGCATGACCTCATAAACTGTAATGGTGATATCAATAATAAGTTGCGTGTTTTTAATAAAACACTACTATATTACTATGATCTTAGTTTTAAACTTGTTACTAAAACAAAACATAATCTTTGCAAAACTAAAAACTGAATAACAACAGCTATAAAAGTATCAGAAGCTAACCTTAAAAAGTTGTATATACCAGCAAAAACAAGAAATAATTACTTTAAACCATTATAACACGTACAAAAAAATGTATAGATATATAATTAGACTTGCAAAACAATTGTATTATAACAATCAAATACTGCATTTCGATAACAGATCAAAAGTGGTAGGGGACATCAAGTTCTTCAATAAAAAATTTTAAAAAACATACAGAAAATAAGAGAATAATAAATGAAGTTGAAGTTGTAGATAAGAAGGAAATAGCCAATGGGTATAACAATTTCTTTGTGAATTTGCTGAAGGAGATAAGTACAAACAAACAAAATGTCAACAACAGTAACAACAAATCAAATTTTACAGACAAAACTATTTTTCTTATGGCAGCTACTGAATCTGAAGTCATCAGTATTATAACTGACTTAAAAAACACTAACTCATCTGGTCCGGATTAATTATCTACATGTATAATAAAAAAGTGTACTATCCAGTTAGATAAACCACTATGTCATATAATCAACATCTGTATCACTGAAGGCTGTTGTAATGGTTCTTTTGGTTCGCTCTACTATTTTACTCTTAATTGCCCGTTTAGGGGTGCTAGCTAACTCAGTCCAGTAAAACATAAGATCCTCTTACCTTCTCAGTTGTGTTAGGGAAAACTGAGATTGCACATAGAGCCGAGACGTCTTTCAAACTCAATCTGAAACGGAACCCACAACAAACTACCAGATTGAAAGTAAATCGGTTTACAGAAATAATACATATATATTTTGTAAGAAAAACACAAGACAAATGTGGACATAAAATCATACAAAACACAAAGTTCAAGTTAGATTATTGTTCAAATAGCGCGAATGCTATAAAAGCACAATCGACGAGCCGCTGGCTGGAGCTAACAGCATTAAGTAGTTTACTATAGTCGGAATACCATACGGACTCGTATTCAGATAACGTGCCCAAAATCACTTAAGCCGGCCCTGGACAATTAGCGCATTGCACAGGAATGTGCTAAGTGGCGATAAGGAAAATCGGTGATTCCTCAAGCTCGAGATTTCGCTGCGCTCTCTGGAACCTCGCAATTCTAGCAGCTTATCGGCTGATTGCGCAATGCAGTGGCGTAACTAAGATTTTGCTCTGGGGGGTGTTCTGGGAGAGTGATGAACCTTACAATAAGAATTTTTAAAATTTTTTTAGCAAAACTAAAAAATCTCGTTTTTTACACCGTTTTTGTTAAAAAAACGTATTTTCGGTCAAAGTTTTTGTTGGCAAAGCTGATATTCGTGTACAGCAACCCAAAAAAACATATAGGAACCAAATATCAAAACTCCAAAACTTTCCCCCATTTTCTACCATTTGACTGGACTATAATTTCGCGGCGCTCTCGCATCTGAATGATTGATCGGAGAAAAAACCTCACGAAATTGGATACTTTTCGAATAATTTTAGAAAAACTAAAAAATCTCGTTTTTTACACCGTTTTTGCTTAAAAACGTATTTTCGGTCAAAGTTTTTGTTGGCAAAGCTGATATTCGTGTACAGCAACCCAAAAAAACATATAGGAACCAAATATCAAAACTCCACCAAAACTTACCCCTATTCGCCTTTTTTGAGCACCATTTGACTGGACTAAAGCCTCTGGGGGGTGTTCCGACACCCATATCACCCCCCATAGTTACGCCACATGCGCAATGCGTTACAATTTAAGGTAACGACGAAGTTAGTTAATTTCACCAACCTTTTTACGGTAATGTGCTGTAGTGGACAGCTGAACTGGAATCCCCTTTGGCTTCGTGGCTGGCGAAAGATTCTATGATGTCCCCACCCGTTGGAGACGTTTTTCGCAGGTAAACACTTCCTCTAGTTACCCAGGAAATTTTTTCACTTATTCTGCGTGGTGCCGTGGACGTCGGCAACACACCTGGATATCCCTGACGTTTCATGGCAGAATTGGAGAAAATTCACTTTTCTCCGACGATGTTGTCCTGCTCGCTCGCTGGCTAGGCACTCAATGTTTTTTCCTTGCTTTCAGTTTCCGAAATTTACCCGTTCAGAAATTTGATGACTTCCCATAACTGCCCTGGCGCTAAAGTTACATTGCCAGAGGCATACTTTTAATTCACTGCACACATAAAATAAAAAGCAACAGCTTCGCGGACCTTTAAAGTGACAGCTACAGCTCTTACAAACTAAACAAATGTAAACGACAATACAGCTCGCTTTCAAACTAGTAGAGATAAATATATAAATGACTAAAATAAAAGAAAAGCATACGCCTAGGCTCGCTGTTACAATATCCTCCCTGGCTTTATGCTAAACTGGCAACAGTTGATAATAAAACCACTCATGTTAAATCTGATTTCGTAGCACTTAAGTGAGCTAGCAGTGACCTAAAGCAATTCTTGCCTAATACAGCTTTAGAACTGCTGTTATTTATTTAAAAAACAGATAAAATAAGGTATAAATTGCTATGGTTTTAAGCCCTATAGATCAACTCTGTTGGCATTGCCAAATTAATGAACATTTCATGAGAGCTCAGAGTGAGATATCTTATATAACTGCAAAGCTAAAATTTCAATTTGCCAAAAAATGAATACAGTTGTAATGAGATGCCACTAATTGCAAAATAATAATTAATAAATGCAGTAAGCAAAGCTCATTTCGCATAGAGAGCCAAATTGGATGTAAGTTCGGTTAGTTAATTAGGTTTGTGCTAAATGTATAGGCCCAGCCGGATGAAAATTTAATAATTACAAGATGGATTGGCGAACACAAGGGAATGAAGCGTAGAACTCAGGCATATTTTAATGGTGAAATCCAGTCAGGGTTTTATAAGAAAAGTGATTGAAGCATAAATAAGCTTAAGAACATGCAACGGGCATATAAGAAAGAAGGCTTTAAAGCATTTGAAAGAAACCGTAAGAATCAAAGGCAAGGATTATAGTATTTGCAGAAAAGAAAACACATATGAATTTAAAATTGTGAACGAAAATCAAACAGAAAATTCAAATGAAACCCAGTGCAAAATATGCGCGAATTAAATACTTCAGTCAGTGCAGTGACATGTGAACTTTTAAAACGCTAATTAAAAAGACGTACAGTGAAAAATAGACACGTTAAATTAATGTAAATGTAAATAATTATTTTAGATATAGTATTAGTGTACAAAATCATAATTTTAAGTAGAATTATTGTTAAAAGTTAATGTTTTGAACCTTGTTAATATCCGCAATTTATTTGAAAGTAACTAGCTTTTGTTTATAAAAAAATTAATGTAGGTTGACAAATGAATTAATTAATGTTGATTGATGTGGTAAATCTGCTCTCCTTTAAAATTTAATTTTGTGCAATGAATGTTAATATTTTATTATAAAAAGTACGTCGTTTTAATCAGTGCAATTCAGAGTACGTGTGGTAATATTTGCATAAAAATCCATCACCAAAAATTTGAAGTCCCTGAGAGGTGCTTTCCGGTACCAAATCGGCTACGATCCAACTGAAGTTTCAAAGTCTGCGTGCTAGAGTACAACCATTGGGGCGACCAGGTCAGCGTCCCAGGGCAACGAGCAGCTCCGTTAGGCCGCATTCCAGAGATCTCATCACCAGGGGGCCTACAGCAGCTTCCCCACAGCAACTGCGTCGTTTCCTGCGAGCGAGGCAATCGGACCAAAACCAAGTACCCAAATTCACTAAAATAAGCGCTGTTAGACCTTTGAAAGCTACGTGCAGCATAAAGGTGATAGTACCGAGCAATATTCAAGTAATTCCTACGGCTGCAGAGGAATAATTGTTGTTCAAATAGCAGATAGAATCCGATTGTGAGGTTATGCGAGTCAAAGGACGCCTTCCTAAAACAGTTGAAATAGCGTTCCCGCAAGTGCTAAAACAGAAGACAAATTAATGCCGGGAAAACAGTCAAAATTCAAACAATTACCGATAACACGTTGACCGATTTCACAGTATTTATCATTCAATTAAACGCAACTTGTAAACGGCCACCATCTTGGTTAACATTTGAGGTAATTTCAGTTTTTAAATAGCGCGTTTGAGCTAATGCGGAGAACAGATTCGTACTTGAATAATTTTTAATAAATAATGCATTCAAAGGGGAACCTAACCGAGTGATGAGTCTGTGCTTTACCGAAATTTTCAGATAGCGTTTTATTTAATTAGTTGCAGATAAATAAGAGATTATAAAGGGCATACAACTATTTATTTTAGCTCTCAATTTACAAGTAGCTTTTAATCAACCTGAGATCTGATAATACGAATACACGAAAAATATTTTGGGTGGTACCCTTATTAAATTATTAACAGATCATAAACACATAAATTATAGGGTCCTACCATCTCAATATAATGATAGGACTGAGTGTCGCTGTGAACCCTCAAATCTTAGTTACTTGACTCTTCTGCTTTGTAGAGTTTCAAGTTGATAACGTTTTGCGTTGAGTTATATACATCATTAGTGGGGTGGTGTAATACATGAGTTGTCCCCTAATACCCGCTTAACTAGGTACGGTCCTTCATACAACAGGAAGGACTTCTTAATGGATTGACGACGATTGACTCGTTTTGAACACTGTTAATCCAGTTTTCAATTTTGTTAACATATGATGGCCAATTGGAATGTTTCTGATTACAGTTTGACCGAAAAAGCCTACCCAGCTCTCGCATGGCACGTTCCACTGGGTTACTCTGTGGATGGTATACTAAAGAGTATCCTACCGTAATACCGATAGCTTCAAGTTTCTCCGACCATCGAGTGCTTGTGAATTGCGGCCCGTGGTCAGATAATATAGTCTCCGGTTTACCTTTATTTGGTATGTAGTCGTTAAGGATTTTCTTTACTAATGCCTGTGCAGTAGCTTTCTTGACAGGATAAAGTCGTAGGTATTTGGTGAACACGTCTCGTATAACTAGTATGACAGTTACACACTCTCGTCCAGTAGGCAACGGTCCAAATAAATCAAATGATACCAGCTGCAATGGTCGTTCTGCCACTACACATTTCATTAATCCTTCCAGTCGTTGATTAGTGAATTTGGCCTTTTAGCATAAATCGCACGCCTTCAGTGCCTTGCGCACTTTTCGTCCTAAATTGGGGATAAAGCATGTTTCGCCAATTAGTGCTGTGCACTTTCTAGTACCGAAATGACCATAAATTGCATGGTACTCTTTTATCAAGTCGAGTACTATATGTTCAGGTATACACAACAGCCACCACTCAGGACTTCTCTTGCCTTTGCGGAATAATATGTTGTTGTGTATTAAATAACTTTTTTCTAGCTCTACCTTTTTGGTGTTTATGCTGCCTTCGAGCATGCGCTTCATCCAGTTAATATGTTTGTCTTGATCTTGCCTTTGTTCCATATTGCGTAACAAATGATTCACGTTACTGGCTACGCGTGCCCGTACCTTGGTGTGACCCACCGTTATAGGTTCCTTTCGTGCTTCGGCTCCGTTTCCGTACCTAGATAGGAAGTCCGCTATTATGTTATCTTTACCTTTACGGTATTCTATTTTTAGTAGGAATTCCTGTAGGTACAAGCACAATCTCATTAATCGTGCACTCAGCGCCTTGCACGTGAATAAGAATTCCAGTGACCTGTGGTCGGTAATTATGGTTGTTGGGTAAGCCAACACGTAGAACCTAAACTTTTTACATGCAAACACGACCGCTAACAGTTTTAGTTCGGCTATCATGTAATGTCTTTCTGCGTTGAGCAAAGATCGACTGGCGAACCCTATACTTTCGATTTCCCCTTTAATACTAATTTGGAAAAGATGCACCCCTACGGCTTTATTTGACGCGTCGGTTTCTATAAAGAACGGTTTCCCAAAATCAAGATGTTTAAGGATCATTGCTGCTAAGAACTTCTGTTTTATTTGTTGGAACACCTCGTTTTCCTTTGTTCCTTATGCCCATCTAGTATTTTTCGTTAACAATGGTGTTAATCCGCTTACCAAGTTTGAATGCTTATGGACGAACTTTCTGTAAGAATTACAAAAACCTAGAAGGAATCGCAATTCCTTTTTATTACTCGGGGGAGGAAAAGATTGGATTGCTTATATTTTAAAAGGGTCGACGCGTATACCGTCCGCACTAATTATATACCCTAAGAACCGAATGCTTCCCTCTAAAAATTTGGACTTCTGTTCCTTAACCGTCATACCAGCTTTTTCTAATTGCTTAAGTATTAAGTCCAGTTGTCGCGCCTGTTCTTCTATGGTTGTTAACGCAATTAAAATATCGTCTACGTAAACGGTGGCACATGCTAAAGCCTCAGGGCCTAGAGCTTGGTCCAAACATCTATTGAACACGGCAATTGACACATTTAAACCTTGAATTGATAGCTGCTACCGTTATATAAAAAGGCAGTGTATTTTCTACTATTTGGATGTAAGATTACTTGCCAATATCCACATGTTAAATCGAGTGACGTGAGATATTTAGCCCCATTGAATTTTTGTAACAGGTCTTCCATATTAGGAGGCGTTTCGCGATCTGGTATTAGTATTCTATTGAGTCGTCTGGCATCTAAGCACTGCACCATCTTTCTTGGTTAATACTACAATAGGGTTGGAAAATGGTGAATCAGACTTGTCGATCACACCCCACTCTATCATTCTTGCCAGTTCCTTTTCCACCGCTTCACGTTTTGAATGTGGTACAGGATAAGATTTCTGCATGAATGGGGTTTCGTCGGGCGCAATTTACACGTAAAAGTTTTTGCATACGCCCGGTCGATCCGAGAATACACCACGATGTTTTTCTTAATTTGCTGTATAACGGTTTGGACATCAAGACCGCTTACCACATCCGTAGCTCCCACTTCATGTATTTCGATGGGTCTCAGTTCACCCAACGGCTGGTGTCTTCTTATATGTTCTTCCTTTTCTTGAGTTAGTGTTACTGCTGGGCACTGGATACACCTAAAGTTTGTTTGCTCCACCATCGGTTCTGGTTCGACAAGTTTTCCCAATTCCCTTACTGTTTTATTATATTGATCTTTAGAAGTTTCCTCTTCTTCAACCCGCGCTCTATTTTGCATTGGTTCTTCAATGCATACTTCTTTTCTACCACTATGCAACGAGCTGTTTTGCGTTGGTTCTACAGCGTTAATTGCTGGTTTTACATTTGGTAATTCTGGTTTTATTTTGAAGCCTATAGAGGCTTCATCCCCCCATTCGTTGGACCACCCTTTTAATGTTCTATCAGTCGCCTGTGTCCATTCAAGAACTTTAGTTTGTGTGTTATAAAATCAAGGACTCCGCCTACCGATTCTAACCAGTCAGTTCTCAATATGACGGGAATATTTAGATTCTCTACTACGAAAAACATGACTAATTGTAGTATCCTCTCAATATGTGTTCACGAGCGCTTGCGTTTTTACTCTACAGACACGTCCAGTGACTCCTTGTATTTTAATATTAGTGACTGGAAGCACCGGTGTTTGAGGTTCGTTTTCTAATACTTCTTTTAATACCGGTTCCGTCATAATGCTTACTGCACTGCTCGTATCTATGAGAATATCTTGCTCGATACCCCATTTTACTAAAATTTCGGGTACGTAATGGCTTGTTTATTGTTCCCCAGGCTCGACAACTTCACCACCAACATTGTTACTACTGATGTGATTGTTTGTATTTACCTTTAGGTTTTGAAAAAATTAGATATGTAATGTAAACATTGAATTTGCTCCGGCGTATATTGTTTCTGATCAACTTGAGCATTTTGATCAGATCGACTTAGTTTTCCGAGTCATGACTCTCGCGAGTGCGTCCGTACGAGTTACCCTCGACTTCGTTTCTGTTATCGTCGGACTCCGCGTCCCGTTCGAATTCCTCCTGACGTCTTGGCGTTTGATACCGTCGTCCACTGTATCTATTATGAATTCCGCCGCGATTAAACGACTATACCCAGTTTACTTCAAAATTCCCACTTTGCGCTCCATTAACTTGACCACGTTGTGAATTGTAGAAATTACCACGTTGTGAGTCATTAAAATTATTGAAGTTACCTTGACGCCAATTGTCAAAATTGCCACTTTCCGCATTATTGAAATTTCCACGTTGTGAATTATTAAAATTACTATTGTAACTGCTTTGGCTGTTTGTACCTCGGTCAACATCCAAGTTTCGTAGCCTTGCAATAAACCTATTTATCGTGTCGGTTTCTATTGCTACCAGTGTATTCCTAACGTCCCGTGGATAGTGTTTAATTAAGGGTCGCACAAACATTTGTTCGTTTTCCGGTGGGTCTAGATACTGCGTTTTTTCTATCCAGTGCCAAACGTACTACTCCAAAGTGTTCGTACGTGAATCATAGTTTCCCGGTCCGTATATTGACAACCTAACTTCTTGTTGTATTGTTTCTGACCAAAATTCTTCAAGAAAGTCTTTTCTAAAATCATTAAAATGACGCCACTGTCGTAAATTTCGCCTAGCCCACACTTTTGCGTTTCCCTCTAAACAACCCACTACCACTTGCAACACTTGGGTTTGCGTACCTTTTATTCCTTGTAAGTACAATTCGAGTAACTCTATAAACTCAACCGTATGTACCCCCGAGTTATCGTTATTGAATTTAGGTTTTTCTTGTGCGCTCAAGTGCTGCGTTCCTATGTTAAGAACAGGCGTAATTTTATTCTGCATGCATTCGTCAACTTTGACACTTAAATCGCGTACGTTTTAATCCATTGTGTCTATTGAATGATCGATTTTCTGATGCACACGGCTTATTACGCTTTTAACTAGGGGGAAGTGGGGAACATTCGGCAGTGGGGTACATTCGTCTTTTCATCAAACAACGCATATTTTCAAATATTGGGGCAAAAATCTTTTTGTGTAGTGCTGCCAACTTAAATTTAGTTATGTGTTGTGAATTCCTCGGCGGCTGATGAAATATTTGTTTACAAAAGGAGAACAGTGTTTATTTGCTGTTACAAGGTAAGTTTTTTAAAGATTTAGAAATCAAAAAATTTCACATTTGCCGTTGCAGTGTTTTTAATGTGGTTTATTTTTTGGAATTAACATTGTTTTTAGTTTATAATTACACAATAGTTCTAACCTTACATTCAACAGGTGGTGAGTAAATCACACTAAAAGGTAAAAACTGGGTGGTGGGGTACATTCGGCTTAACAGTGTGGGGTAGATTCGTCTGACGGCCGAATGTACCCCACTGCCCAATTAACCATTTTAACGGCGAACTATGCATATAAAGTGCGTTATTGTATTTGCAGATGCCCCGTAAATATATTAAAAAAACAAACAGGGCAAATGTCGACTAGAATAACATAAAATTAGCAATCAAAGACTGCCTTAAAAAGACTCTTAAAATCGCTGAAGCAGCTAGGCAGTATGGCATCAAAAGAAGCACATTACAATCCAGAATTAAATGTATACTTAAGAAAAAAACATAGGAGGAAATGATAAATAGTGATTCTGGTAATGAAAGCGTAGGAGATCCTAAATTTGGTAATAAGTATACCGCTAACCAAGTCTTCACATGTGACGAAAAAACTGAACTAAGTAATTATATTAGAAAATCCTCGAATTTACACTATGGTCTGTCGTATAAACACATCAAGAATTTGCCAAGTCAATTTCTAATTCAAAAATTCCTGATAATTGGGAAACTAATAAAATCGCAGGTTTGTTGCTTAAAGGATCATTTTTCTGTTAACCTTTAATGATGAAATTGTTTACTTTCAGGAAAAGAGTGGCTTTTGGGCTTTATGAAAAGACATCAAGATCTGTCTTTGCGTAAACTAGCAAGTACAAGCTTGAGCCGTTCAATGCCATTTAATAAACCTGTCGTAGATGATTATTTTGAAAAATACGCGTCAGTTTTGGAGAGGTTTAAATTTCGTCCCGAACAAGTTTGGAATCTTGACGAAACAGGTATCACTACGGTGATGAAACCTGTAAAAGTGGTTGCAACAAAGGAAAAAAAAACAAGTTGGACAGATCGCTTCTGGAGAAAGGGGGGTACTGGTCACCTTTGTTGGTATTATAAGTGCTGTTGGAACAACCGTGCCTCCAGTGTTCATCTATCCAAGAATTCGTAACCCATTTGAATACCTTACTGAAGGTTCACCAATGGGCTCTATTAAATTTATGAGAAGAAAGGGCCGCAGCCAAACATTTCTATTCCCAACAGTAGAAGATATCAGTGATGTAGGTACATCAGATATCACTGCTAAATTGCATCAACCGTCTCAAACAGGTACTGCAAGAACGTCATCCATATATACTTTTAATTATAACTTTAATAACTTTCAGCAATTTTTCCGGTTACAGAAAAATGCACAAAAAATTAGAAGCAAAATTTTAAATAACCTAAAATTACGAGTAATAGTGCCTGGAACTATAAGGAGTAGTTTATCAAACACAAATTTATGTTTACCATACACATAAATATTATATTGCACTTAAAAAAAATAGCGAAAGTACCCCACACTCCCCTACCGCTAATTTCTGTTTACAATCGTTCTCATACGCACCTACCAGTTCTAATAATTCGCTCTGGTTACCTTTGAGTTCACTAATGTTGTCGTATACCGGACCAAATTTTGTTTCGATAGTATGACTCATTGTTTAAGCTCCGCTATTTTTTGTTCGTTACTTAATCGCGTCTGTTGCAATTCGTCTTTTAATTCTTTTTGCGAGTAGTTTAGTTCACCTTTTATTTCTTTTAAGTTTGTTGTTAATAAATTTTGCATTACGCTGACTAATTCAGCTGTAATTATACTCGTACTTGCTTTAGGTGTTGATGTTGTTAGCATATTTACAAATTCGTTTTCCCCGATCGACGAAATACCCGAATCACCCGTACGTTCTAGAGCACCGGTCTCTTTTATTGTTTGATCTTGGTCCATATTGTTTTTTAATACGATTCCGGATCGCAATTCCATAAAGTAATATAGTTGTGTTTTAAAAACAAAGTTTAAACTGTTTTACAGGGTTGTTACAACACTCAGTACTTTTTCAATATCAGCTTTCATTCAAGCCGCCACGTTGCGAGCCATACTGCAATGGTTCTTTTGGTTCGCCCTACTATTTTACTCTTAATTGCCCTTAATTTTCTGTAAACTGCAGGTAGAAAGTTACTTAGCTTGGTAACGCATTTGTTTATTCAAATCAAACTAATAATACAGCAAGTACGGTTCTCAAAGTAATCAATTTTATTATGATATTGGAATCAACTCCATACATAATGGAATCAAAAGAAAATATCCTCAAGATATTTACGACATCTTAGCTAATAGTGTTGATAGTGCTAACGAGAAAAAATTAAAACAATAAATACATCAGCGCAAATACTTTACTAAAATAATACATATAGCAATAACATAACTGTTGTCAGTGCATAAATAAACAATCTTACAAACAAATATAACTAGTGATTAACTAATGCTAAATATTCATAAATAAATCAGCCTGTATAGTATTTTGTATACTGATCTAGATAAATTAATTAAAAAAAGGGGAAAAAAGTTACAATTTTTTACAGTATACATACCTATACACATTTTACATTTAGTTGCAGAAGATATAGTTTCTTCCACGTACATCAATTTAAATGTCTCCCGAATAGGTAGCTGTCGTGCTTGTCTTGAATCCAAAATTTCGGGTAACAATGCCGAGTTATAAAATTGTTCAAGTTTCGGAAGCATTTTTTCTCCCAAAACAAATGATCGGTTTTTATCACTTCCATTGAAATATCACTAGGAGTCCAAATAACAAAATAGCAAATGTCTTTTTTCTCGATATTAAATTGCCCTTGGATTTGGTACATGTAGCTGTCATTTTGTTTTAATTTTAATTCGCCTTCCTCTACTCGACAGAATTTGATTTTATTGTTTAATACGGCTTCCATCGGAGTGTACATTCTTGTACTGTACGGACATTTGATTTCTAGAATCGCATTTTCACCAACCACTCCGTCTGGAGATGCTGCCAAAAATGGGTGGGCTTCATCCACGAATAAACCGCAAGGATTAACCTCCATATTCATGACCCCTTCAAAATCTTCTATGGCCCGATGCTCATTTTCTTTCCCATATTTTGTAGCAGCGCTCCAGTAAACTGTTGGTATAATAAACTCTTTATTACATTTGCACAAGACGTTGTATTGCGCAATTTACAAATGCCGCCAAAATTTGACGCTGTCAATCTTTTCCGCCGCTCTTCATACCACCGATTGCTTCGGTGTTGCCCAATAGTTTCCTTCAACATTTCTTCACGCCCCAAAGATAATTCCTGTACAAATTTCTGCGCTGCTTCCTTCAAGTCTTCCTCCAGCATATCCGGCGTTGCTGCAGCTGCATCCGGTCCATAATCAGCGTCTGCGAATCCAGAGTACTTAGTACGGTAACGTTTTGCTTTCTGATTGCGAAGCAATTGCTTACGCTTTTGTTTTTCGCAAAATAACTTTGTATATTTTCCAGGCGTACTATTGGCTGTACTTTGCACGATTTCGTGGAGCATACCCACTTCATTATGCGCCACTACAGCAGCTTCACACCTAGCTTGATAACCGCGCCGAAAAGCGAAATTCACACGTTTACCGCCAACAAATTTCGCAACGTGGGAATTATAAAGTTCTGCGGAATTGTTGGTAACACCATGTATTAAACTCTTAGAATGGCAGGCTACACGACGTACTGCAGTCATAATTTCCTCAAACAAACCGCTTTCTTCTAAATCTGGAACCATATTTTTTTCGCCTTTAGCACCGGTACAAAAATAATCGCGCTGTGTACATCCCCTATGATCACCAAAGATATGTTTCGGTCCATTTAAAATATCTATTTCCAGTTCTCTAATTTTTGTATCTGTAGTTGCATCTTGGCTTTTTCTAAATTCAATGGCTTTAGTAACTGCACTACGAAACCTGAGAATATTTTCTGAGATTATGTCTTTTAATTCGTTTTTCTTGGGTTTTGGTTTTTTGGCAACTTCTCGTAGTTTGTTTATGTAATTGCGCAAAATATGGTTTTTGCATTCAACTTTTTGTATTATAGTGGAAGGACCATAGGGCATGGACTCCACCAGTTTTCGATGCACGCTGCTGTCGCCATCGCCCACTAATTTTACATATTTCATACCGTACATCTCCATTGATTTTTGGAAACCTTCTACTATGATTGCAGCCTCCATTCCAGTTGATGGACCGGTCCAATTTCTATAGCAGGTGTGTTCTGGACATTTGTTATCTTTGTACAGATCCTTCCGTGGACACACCAAACAAAACTTATTTTTAACGGCAATATACAGCACCTTCTTTGTCCGAAGTCCAACTATACAAGCAACCCCTGACAAGGCGTTATAATTAGTGCGATACGACCGTTTGCTCCACGCTCCGTCTGCAATGTTTGGACACCCTTGGTCATCTACTTCTCCTAGTTCCACTGCTAGTTTCGTCTCTTCTTCCGCGGTCTTCTTCATCGCGTCAATTGCAGCTCGGTTATAGATTTCGCAAACTTCATCTTGGTAAACGGTGTAAGTAGCACTTGATGGACTGGGAATATCTAAAGCCGCAGAAAACTCAGTAAGTTGGGTATATCCGGCACCGATGGACACAATCGCAGATACGGCCGATAAATTAATGTTCAATCGCGGATTTTCTGAATTGTCCGTTGAAATTGTCTCGGTTTTATTGCACACTGCACATTTAACAGTAAATACCGACACAAACCCTTTGCGTCTTTCACCAATAAGATCTATATCGAAAAACGAGCACCCAAATCCATCGTGCTGCAGTGCCTTCAGTGTCCTGAAAAAGTGCGCGATATCTACAATTCTGCGACCACTAATTTCCGGACGCTGTTCTTGTTCTTCTGGTTCCATTGCTTCAGTGTCTAAATCCGGAAAAGATTCTGTCGATGAACTGTTTTCATTAACATTTTCGGAAACAATGGAATTTTCAAAATAACAGACTTCATTTTCGGATGAAAATATTTCCTCCTCGCTATGGAATTTTGTTTCGTTATCATTAAAATATTCTTCAGCAGAAGAAACTGACATATTCACTTCACTTTCTTCATCGTGTACACGCGATACACATGGTGCACTAACTGTGCGCACCCTTTCTTTTGCCGCACGAATTTTCTTCATTTTTTCTTTGACACTACGTCTTGTTTTAGTCAACCGCAAGTGCCAGCTTCTTTTCTTCTTTTCCTGCTTCTATCATTTCATCCCATGCTAAGGCCGTTATACCAGTGTATACTGTTTCCTGGTGTTTGAAAAATGTCCGACTCGAGATTGGTGGAATATTTAATGCAGAAGTGATTTCTGACAAACACGCGTAACTACCACCGGTGCATACAAATCCTAATGACAAAACAAAAATTTAATTAACGAATAACAAGAAGATTTCGAAATTTATTATACGGTATCCAGCCATCTTTGACAATGTATAAAGCTTATAATTATTGGCGTAACTACAAAAAATGCTTCCCCCACCCCCCGCAATTAAGCCCCTACCCACCCTATCAAAAATGTATACACTGCGTTCATAAAGTAACCTCCCCCCCCCCCTGCTTAACTTTTGCTAAACTTGAAGTAGAAAAACCAAACTTTAGGACAAGAAATAACCCGACAAAAAATATGCTTTGAATAAACAAAAAAGTCGATTTGTGCTACAGTGGCGTCGTGACGCCCAGTGACGCCAAAATTTTAAATGGCAAGGGGGGTCGAGTGATACCTCATTTGAAAACTCTCGTCATTCTGCGTAGAATGGGTTATTTTTTTTTTAAATTTTATCGATTCGAATTAAAACACCGGCAGGGTAAATATTAAGATTTTGGCAGATTAATTCACTGAATTCGGAACTAAATTAACAGAAAACGTCTGCAAACGTTCCAAAACAGGTTTAAACCGAAATATTTACCTATGAGGAAGCTCAAAGGTTTGATGATGAATCTTTCTACGGGCCTTTTTGGTTTTCGAAAATTTAATTTTGTTATTTTGACATGTTTATTAGAATCGATAAAATTGAAAAAGTATAGCTTATTATACGCAGAATGGCGAGAGCTTCCAAATGAGGTATCACTCGAACGCCTTGCCATTTAAAATTCTGGCGTCGTTGAGCGTCACGACGCCACCATAACAGAATTCAAATTTTTTGTTTACCGAAAATGTGGTATTTGTAGTCTTATTTCATATCCTAAAGTTTGGGGTTACTTTACGAACTCAGTGTATAAACACTGCAATAGTAAAGTAAGCCCCCCCCCCCATGCTAACTTTTGAAACACTTAAATTAGGAAAACCAAACTTTAGGATATGAAAGTAACCTATGATACTCAAAATTTCATCCTGAACCCAAATATCTAAAAATATACAGGGTATCACATTTAAAAAACAAAAATTGAGGTCATTTCCGGCGAAACCGGAAGGGCTAAAAAATTATTTAATATGCCAGAAAATGGACTTTTGTGTATAGTTTATAACCCCCGAGTTTTATTTCGATATGTCAAAAACTAAAAAACTACAGGAGTGAGCTTCTTTTTTGTGGCATCTGGTTATACGATCCCTAACCACTATATATTCGGCCATTTTAATAATTTTACTCTACTAACATAAAACAGGATTTTATGATTGGACGGAGAACAATTAAGGCACCGCATTCGCGGATTAAGGATTAAGGATTTCGAAGATTTCTTATCATGTTTTAACGAAAAGAAAATGCTGTACCTTAATTGTTTTTTGTTCAATCATAAAACTCTGTTTTTACGCGAAGAAAATAAAATTATTGGAATGGCCGAATATATAGTGGTTAGGGCTCGTAATAGGCTCTCTCCCTGGAGCTGGACAACATCGTCGGAGAAAAGTGAATTTTCTCCAATTGTGCCCTGAAACGTCAGGGATATCCAGGTGTGTTGCCGACGTTCACTGCACCACGCAGAATAAGTGAAAAAGTTTCCTGAGTAACCCGAGGAAGTATTTACCTGCGAAGAACGCCTCCAGCGGGCGGGGACATCATAGAATCTTCCGCCAGCCACGAAGCCAAAGGGGATTCCAGTTCAGCTGTCCACTACAGCCCTTACCGTAAAAAGGTTGATGAAATTAAGGCTGGCATTTACTTAAAATAAAATTCTGTTTTATGTATGTAAAGTTGCATAACTACTAAAACTAAGACTAATTGTTTGTGTATGACTCGAGCCTCCACAAAGATTAAGAACTGGAAACTTAAGCGGATTAAAATGTTTCTTGGTACTAAATACCAAATCGTTTACGTTGGCATTTTGTTTTACATTTTAAATATTGCATTGCCTTCCGACACGTATACAATTCATTTATGTATTTCCAATATTTTCTTGGCTAAATGAATATTTAATTAGTTTTTAAATAGTCTAACGATCGGGTATGGCTAAACCAGCAATAAATAGTCGTATTATAAAATAGATACCGGTATGCATGTACAATAATTAGTAATTAAGGCATATCGTATTTACTACTAAAAAATAAAATTTTTGAAATTGTTAAAGTAAATATTTTTAATTCACCAATGAATCTATATTATCAAGACCAAACTAATATTTTAGATAAAATCACAATTTTTCGAATTCAATATTAGTATAATTATTATACGATTCAGCAAGCTTCCATAGTTAGTTCTATACATTTTGGTCTCCAATGTTTGTAAAAAAAAATATTATAAGCAGTGGCGTAACTAGGCACCCGCAACCCCCGCTATGCGTGGGGGGGGGGCGAGTTCCAAGGAGCACCAAGAGGCGCCCAAGGGGCACTAGGAAGCGTCCAAAATAGGCGCGCCGCGCCTCTTGGAAAGTCCCCTTGGTGGATATTTCTTGTTTCAAAGTTTTTCTATTATAACCAGATGCCACAAAAAAGAAGCTCACTCCTGTAGTTTTTTAGTTTTTGACATATCGAAATAAAACTCTGGGGTTATAAACTATACACAAAAGTCCATTTTCTGGCATATTAAATAATTTTTTAGCGCTTCCGGTTTCGCCGGAAATGACCTCAATTTTTGTTTTTTAAATGTGATACCCTGTATATTTTTAGATATTTGGGTTCAGGATGAAATTTTGAGTATCATAGGTTACTTTCATATCCTAAAGTTTGGTTTTCCTAATTTAAGTGTTTCAAAAGTTAGCATGGGGGGGGGGGCTTACTTTACGAATGCAGTGTTTATACACTGAGTTCGTAAAGTAACCCCACCACCCCCCGCTTAACTTTAGTAAAACTTGAATTAGGAAAACCAAACTTTAGGATATGAAATAAGACTACAAATACCACATTTTCGGTAAACAAAAAATTTGAATTCTGTTATGGTGGCGTCGTGACGCTCAACGACGCCAGAATTTTAAATGGCAAGGCGTTCGAGTGATACCTCATTTGGAAGCTCTCGCCATTCTGCGTATAATAAGCTATACTTTTTCAATTTTATCGATTCTAATAAACATGTCAAAATAACAAAATAAAATTTTCGAAAACCGAAAAGGCCCGTAGAAAGATTCATCATCAAACCTTTGAGCTTCCTCATAGGTAAATATTTCGGTTTAAACCTGTTTTGGAACGTTTGCAGACGTTTTCTGTTAATTTAGTTCCGAATTCAGTGAATTAATCTGCCAAAATCTTAATATTTACCCTGCCGGTGTTCTAATTCGAATCGATAAAATTTAAAAAAAATAACCCATTCTACGCAGTATGACGAGAGTTTTCAAATGAGGTATCACTCGACCCCCCTTGCCATTTAAAATTTTGGCGTCACTGGGCGTCACGACGCCACTGTAGCACAAATCGACTTTTTTGTTTATTCAAAGCATATTTTTTGTCAGGTTATTTCTTGTCCTAAAGTTTGGTTTTTCTACTTCAAGTTTAGCAAAAGTTAAGCAGGGGGGGGGAGGTTACTTTATGAACGCAGTGTATACATTTTTGATAGGGGGGGTAGGGGCTTAATTGCGGGGGGTGGGGGGGGCATTTTTTGTAGTTACGCCAATGATTATAAGTTTTATACATCGTCAAAGATGGCTGGATACCGTATAATAAATTTCGAAATCTTCTTGTTATTCGTTAATTAAATTTTTTTTGTCATTAGGAATTGTATGCACCGGTGGTAGTTACGCGTGTTTGTCAGAAATCACTTCTGCATTAAATATTCCACCAATCTCGAGTCGGACATTTTTCAAACACCAGGAAACAGTATACACTGGTATAACGGCCTTAGCATGGGATGAAATGATAGAAGCAGGAAAAGAAGAAAAGAAGCTGGCACTTGCGGTTGACTAAAACAAGACGTAGTGTCAAAGAAAAAATGAAGAAAATTCGTGCGGCAAAAGAAAGGGTGCGCACAGTTAGTGCACCATGTGTATCGCGTGTACACGATGAAGAAAGTGAAGTGAATATGTCAGTTTCTTCTGCTGAAGAATATTTTAATGATAACGAAACAAAATTCCATAGCGAGGAGGAAATATTTTCATCCGAAAATGAAGTCTGTTATTTTGCTTCTAATATATTTGAATATGGCTTTTGGACCTTTATTTATCAGTCCATGCTCATACCTTAATCTTGCGTTTCTGATATCACGCCCTAATTGATTGGAAAACTCGCGATGAATGATGTAATTTTCCGGAATGTTACTTAGTAGATGTCGGCTTCATAGTTTCTTTTTGTATTCTGTTCTATTCACAAGCGCACCCGTGAGCCATGGTTTGTTTGCGTTGGAGATTACCGATATGTTGTGGGAAGAAGTAGAGACTGCATGTTTGATGGTATCTGAGAAAATCTGCCATTTTTCCACAATATTTTGTGTTTCTAATAGCGCGTTCCAGTCGGCTGATGATAGAGTTCGGTTGAGTTTGCCAAAATCAGTTTTAGTTATGACGTGTTTTAGGATCTTAGTTTGGGAAGGACCAACCAGTTGAATTGTACTTAAGACGCAAACGTGATCTGAAGAAGCAATTGGTGGCAAGTATTCAATGTTTGACACAAGATTCGGATCATTTGTAAAGAGTAAGTCCAACATAGACGGTTGTTGATTTGCACGATACCTGGTATATTCTGTTATAAGTTGCTGAAGATTCGAGTTTAAAAACATATCGACAAACAGAGATGCTGAGTCATTAGTCTTCATTGGATGAAGTACAGGCCATTCGATGTTCGGAAAGTTAATATCTTCTATCAGAAAGATATTGTTGTTAGTTGAGGCTAAATCAGATATTGCATTAATTAAAAGCAAATCTGATTCAGCATTTGCTATATTACCAGATCTGTATACACATGCTATTATAAATGAGTAATTTTTATTGAAAACTTTTAGGAAAATGAATTCATTGCGTGATCCGGAGTCTATTTTTAATCTAGTTACATTGAATTTATTGAAATCTGATTTGTTAAGATATATACAGGCTCCGCCCCCTTTTGTATGAAGACGATCAGTTCTGTAGATGGAATAGTCCCAGATATCAATTAACGAGTCAGAGATTAAGCTACGAAGCCATGTTTCAATAATGCAAATACAAGATGGCCGTAACTGCTGCAATAATACATCAAGTTCATTTTATTTTGATTTGAGGCTGTCTATGTTTGTGTAGAGGATCGTAAGGAGATTTAAGCGATGAAGTTTTTTGATTTTTTTTCCCCCTTTGAGAGAATGAATTCCGAAAAAAGCTGAAAACGGTTTGACCCGGTTTGTGAAAGGAACTAATACTCCAAATTTCAATTTCTTACCTGCAATAGTTCCCGCAGTGTAGCGATTTTAAAAAAATACATCTACTCATTGGCCAAACTTCCTCGGTGGTCAATCAAGCGGATAAAACTGCAGTCAATGAAAAACCGTGTTTACCTCTTTTATACCTCTTGGAGTTAAAATTGCGGACAACGTTGTCTTAGTAGTGGTCTACGTAGTAAGTGGGCAAAGCCTACAAATTGTCACGTATTTGAGACCCCTTCACTTTTTTTCAGTTTTACCCATTTATAGCTGACATTTTAAGAAACCCTTAAAATACTTTATAAACGCATTAAAAAGACATCTATATGCCAAGAAATAATAATTTCTAACTTAACAACCACAGGGGATACGAAAGGTTCTATAATTTACCACCGAATCCAGAGCACTTTTAGGGGTTGATTACAGCAAAATCTTGAATTTCGTCTGTCAGTATGTATGGGTAACATCTGCAAGTGAAAAGCAAATTGATATCTCACACGCGTCTAAGTGATACTGTGAAAACATATTTTACCTCTTCGCCCATTTAGGCGTCGAATTAAGAAAAATTCTTTTCTACTGGGTGCTTACGTCATTGAAGAAATATACTTCCTGAATTTCATGTTTCTGAATCCAGGGGTTTAGATTGGGCCCTGATGAGTCAGTTAGTCCAAGCTCCTTCATATAAAATATAGATTATCGATCTAATATGTGGTATATTGTTAAAAATAATGTAGTTTTAACAATTCACAATGTTAGAATACCGGTTGTTGACTCCGTTAAGAACTTATAGGTTTAACGTTAGATTCAGCTCTACGTTTTAAAAAGCACGTGTCAAAATGTCTGCTCAGCAAAGTGAAGGCCCTCTTATGCAACAGTTTGGTTTAATCACAGGTAGATTACTGCGGTATAGTATTTATATCGCCCGTGTTTGGATTCACAAAATAAGAACAGAATTCAAAATCTCCAAAATTAATGCGTCCAACTTATTTTTGGAATACGTAAATGTCATAACATTTCTCACAAATTAGTAGATATTAACTGGCTAAATATGACAAATAGACGATTCTCACACTGTTCTACGTTGTATCGTGAAATTTTACTCTCTAAAACACCGCCTTTATATAATAAAATAACGTTTTGGACGGATGCTCACAATCTGAATTTGAGGTTTAGAGGAAATATCACTTTGCCAAGGCGCTACATTGGAATTGGAAGGTGATGTTTGTCTATAACATAGCAATTTGGTTCAATGATCTGCCCAGAGATCTCAAATTACTTGCAATACCAGGGTTTCGGTGACAGGATGGAGGAAAAGTTAAGGGTAAAACATGCAGTTATTTTAATTTTATTTTTATTTTTATATAGAATTAAATGGTAAAGCAGCTCACAATTTACTGTTAACCGAACTTTTCCCTAGTTACTTGGATTAGCCTTATGATGGTAAGGAAGTTTATTAAAGCAAGATAAAGCGTATCAAAGATTTTTTCATTTATTGTTGGGTTTCAATTAGTTTCGTTTACATTTATTAGAGTAATAAATAAATAAAAATTCTTTATTTACCCCATAAAGATCACAGTACAGGAAATAGGGTATGTCTAAGGAACACTTACTGGGTAAAGTTAAAATTACAGATACTTAATTATATAAAAACATCGGACAAAAATTCGCTTACAGAATAAAAAGCATTGAACACTAACAATTTCTTGACATGGGAAACAAATTTTTTTTTACTGAGATTTTTAATACTAGTACGTAGCTTGTTGTATAATTTGGCCCCCATATAGTAAGGGCTTGATTTGTAAAGCTCTAGTCTGTGTATGTGGTATTGCCGATTTTGGTCATGGCGAGTATTATAATTGTGATATTCATTTTGTAGGTTAAAATTGGAGATACTTTGTTTCACAAATTTTAAACTTTCTAATAACGTATGTCTCAAAAGTTTTCGGAAAATTTTCAAAATGTACCTACAATAAATAACGTCCCATCCAGTTACCGTTGGAAACAAATTTTATCAAATTGATTGACGTTTAATATAACATGTCAGTTTTCTAATAAACACAGTTATAGTGTTGAAATGCAAAATAAATAAGAAATTGTAAAAACTTTTTAACCATTACTTTTTTCCAAAAATTTTTGAGCCATACGTTATATAAATACAAGGAAAGGTGAGTATTTGTTCTCTGATAAAAATTTGTTTACAAGTCTCTCTATATTTTAGACCAAACATACAACGTAAGGCTCTTTTTTGCATTATAAATACTGTGTTTGTAGCTGACGAGTGTCCATACGAA
This sequence comes from Agriotes lineatus, assembly GCA_940337035.1. Classification (NCBI taxonomy): domain Eukaryota; kingdom Metazoa; phylum Arthropoda; class Insecta; order Coleoptera; family Elateridae; genus Agriotes; species Agriotes lineatus. The sequence continues at coordinate 88,587 of CALNHX010000792.1, forward strand.
ATAATTCCATATCTTATAACAGATTCAAAATTTGAGTAATAAAAAGTCTTTGTGGTGTCTTTGCTAGTGATAGCATGAAGTCTTTTCAGTGCAAAACAAGTACTTGCAAACATAATCAAAGTGATCCCGCCATGATAGTGATATGTCTATGTGTATTCCCAGTAGTTTGAAACTTGTTACTTGTTCAATTGTTTTGCCATTTAGCCTAATTAGAGGACTACTCGTATAGTTGGCAGTATGTGGGTGAAATTGTAAGATATGTGTTTTTTCTTGGTTAATTTTCAAGTGAATACTACTAAGATAGTTACAAATTGTTGTTTATGTGTTGATTAATGTCGCCTTGATCTTGTTGTAAGCTACCATTGTCATATCATCTGCGAATTGGCAGTGAGATATAGAGAGATTATTATCTAGGTCATTACAATATAGTAAAATAACAACGGGCCCAAAACACTTCCCTGTGGAACACCAACACCAATTATAAGTTTATCAGAATTTTGACCAAGAAAGTTAACAAACTGTTTTCTATTGTTTAGATATGACCTTAATAAATTATTGCATTTACCACGCAGTCCATAACTTTCCATTTTTTTTAACCGAATTTCATGGTCAACGCAATCAAAAGCTTTTGACAGATACACAAAGAGACCTACCACTTTGTTATTTTTATCTAGTTGCCTATAAATTATATCAAGAACACTTAGTACAGTTCACATAGTCGATTTGTTATGCCTAAAACCGTGGTGTGAGTTTGATAAGAGTTTATTAAGTTCTAAAAAATTTGTTATCCTTTTAGCTAGAATTTTCTCAATGATTTTGGAAAATACCGACAAAAGTGAAATTGAGCGATAGTTGTAAAGTAATTTTTGATCACCTTTTTTAAATAGAGCAATGACTTGTAGAGACTTTTTACATATTCGGAAAACGGTGTAACAGCGAGCCTAGGCGTGTGCTTTTCTTTTATTTTAGTCATTTATATATTTATCTCTACTAGTTTGAAAGCGAGCTGTATTGTCGTTTACATTTGTTTAGTTCGTAAGAGTTGTAGCTGTCACTTTAAAGGTGCGCGAAGCTGTTGCTTTTTATTTTATGTGTGCAGTGAAAGTATGCCTCTGGCAATGTAACTTTAGCGCCAGGGCAGTTATGCGAAGTCATCAAATTCCTGAACGGGTAAATCCCGGAGGCTGGAAGCGGGGAAAAAACATTGAGTGCCCAGCCAGCGAGCGAGCTGGACAGGGCCCCCGCAACCGCGCGTGCAACGCGTGCACCGCACGCGGGCGCCACTCTAAAGAGGCGCCAAACCGGAGATTTGTATACAATTTGAATTTTTAATTTTTCAAACGATTCCAATGAACAAAGCACTAAGGCACTAAAGAAATCATTTTTTTTATCTCAATTTATAATATAATCAATAATCTTATTGGAGTTTATGTTCGTTGATATAATGACCTATTCCTATTGTGGCAGAAAACATTATATTTTTAAAATCAAATAGCTATTCCTTTAGCTTTAATTATTAAATATAATAAAATCGATAGGTTAGTTAATTCTGTGTGCAATATGCAATACCCTGAATACAAATTATAGAGATGATAATTTTTTCGAGGAGTAACTTGCTCAAGCTGTAAAACTAACAGCTGCTCTTGAGATAGAGCAAGGTTTTCCTCCGTTAAATACTGTTAAGACGAAAGTATAAACCAAAATTGTTCGATTATGAACAGAGGGATGAGACACCTCAAGATCCAAAAACCGCGTTTAAAATAATTTTTTTTTAAATAATTGATCAAACACTAAGTTTTTTAAATCGTAGATTTGAAATGATATCTGATTATGACAACGTTTTTGGTTTTTTTAGTAATATTTTTAAATTAAATGACGAGGATCTTTTAAAAAGCTCTCGTGCTCTACAACAAAAGCTAACTAATCAGAAAAAGAAGGAGGCTGACGTAGAAGAAAATGATTTTTTCACGAGATAAAAGCCCTAAGGTTGTTTTCATTACCTGAAGCGTCAAATCCCCTCGACTTCTACAATATATATTTGAAAACAATCTAACTTCATCTCTACCAAATATTACCATTACATTAAGAATCCTGCTTACTTTACCTGTGTCTGTAGCTTCTGGTGAGAGATCCATCTCAAAATAAAAATTTAAAAAAAAGTATTTGAGGTCTACCATGTTACAAGAAAGATTATCTGGTTTAGCAATCTTAGCTATAGAGCAAGAGATCCTCCATAAAATTTATTTTGGCAATATTGTAAAAGAATTTGCAGCAACCAACTCCAGAAAAAACCTCTTTAATTTTTGGATGATTGAATGTTTTATTTGTTTATTGTTTGGTTTGTTTTTTCCTTTGTAGCAAATTTAAAGAAGAATAACATTTTAGTTTTTAAAATCTGTGTTGTTTCATTACAAAATTAAAATAAAATATGTTTTCGCATTTCGCTCAAATGTTTAAACAACTACAAGAATATTACAGCAAACCAGGAAATTTAAAAAAAACATATGTAACAGCTTAAAGTTTTTATGCTTCAAAATATTATTTATATAAGTACTATATACAGGGTGTTATGGAAATGAGTGCAAATATTTTAACCTGTAATAGAACTCGCTAAACTGGACAACTTCTCCATTTATCACTTTTTCGAAAACGCCCTCAACACTGAGTTAAAATTCAAAACAGTTTTACTCTAAAAATGCATACCCGCCTATGGAACACTATTTTAATTTAAACGAACAGAACACAAAAAACATTTCTTTGATATGCAAACCAACAGAAACTGCACAGTTACTGATAAAACCTTTAGTTCACATATGGTCAGCAACGTACCCTATCAATTGAAATAGGTAAGTTATTGACCGCATGTTTTTTGGTGCAAGAACTTTGCAGTTTTAATATACCTTGTGTCATTCACCTTTAACGTAGATTTGCTTACCAAGCGGCTCGTCAAATTTGGGGAAGATAAATGATTGAAAAAATATGCGATTAAATGAAAAACGATAAATAGAAAAGTTGTTCAATTTGGTGAGCTCGATCACTGGTTAAAATATTTGCACTCATTTCCATAACACCCTGTATATAATACTTATATAAATAATATTTTGAAGCATAAAAACTTTAAGCTGTTACATATGTTTTTTTTTAAATTTCCTGGTTTGCTGTAATATTCTTGTAGTTGTTTAAACATTTGAGCGAAATGCGAAAACATATTTTATTTTAATTTTGTAATGAAACAACACAGATTTTAAAAACTAAAATGTTATTCTTCTTTAAATTTGCTACAAAGGAAAAAACAAACCAAACAATAAACAAATAAAACATTCAATCATCCAAAAATTAAATAGGTTTTTTCTGGAGTTGGTTGCTGCAAATTCTTTTACAATATTGCCAAAATAAATTTTATGGAGGATCTCTTGCTCTATAGCTAAGATTGCTAAACCAGATAATCTTTCTTGTAACATGGTAGACCTCAAATACTTTTTTTAAAATTTTTATTTTGAGATGGATCTCTCACCAGAAGCTACAGACAGGTAAAGTAAGCAGGATTCTTAATGTAATGGTAATATTTGGTAGAGATGAAGTTAGATTGTTTTCAAATATATATTGTAGAAGTCGAGGGGATTTGACGCTTCAGGTAATGAAAACAACCTTAGGGCTTTTATCTCGTGAAAAAATCATTTTCTTCTACGTCAGCCTCCTTCTTTTTCTGATTAGTTAGCTTTTGTTGTAGAGCACGAGAGCTTTTTAAAAGATCCTCGTCATTTAATTTAAAAATATTACTAAAAAAACCAAAAACGTTGTCATAATCAGATATCATTTCAAATCTACGATTTAAAAAACTTAGTGTTTGATCAATTATTTAAAAAAAAAATTATTTTAAACCCGGTTTTTGGATCTTGAGGTGTCTCATACCTCTGTTCATAATCGAACAATTTTGGTTTATACTTTCGTCTTAACAGTATTTAACGGAGGAAAACCTTGCTCTATCTCAAGAGCGGCTGTTAGTTTTCCAGCTTGAGCAAGTTACTCCTCGAAAACATTATCATCTCTATAATTTGTATTCACGGTATTGCATATTGCACACAGAATTAACTAACCTATCGATTTTATTATATTTAATAATTAAAGCTAAAGGAATAGCTATTTGATTTTAAAAATATAATGTTTTCTGCCACAATAGGAATAGGTCATTATATCAACGAACATAAACTCCAATAAGATTATTGATTATATTATAAATTGAGATAAAAAAAATGATTTCTTTAGTGCCTTAGTGCTTTGTTCATTGGAATCGTTTGAAAAATTAAAAATTCAAATTGTATACAAATCTCCGGTTTGGCGCCTCTTTAGAGTGGCGCCCGCGTGCGGTGCACGCGTTGCACGCGCGGTTGCGGGGGCCCTGTCCAGCTCGCTCGCTGGCTGGGCACTCAATGTTTTTTCCCCGCTTCCAGCCTCCGGGATTTACCCGTTCAGGAATTTGATGACTTCGCATAACTGCCCTGGCGCTAAAGTTACATTGCCAGAGGCATACTTTCACTGCACACATAAAATAAAAAGCAACAGCTTCGCGCACCTTTAAAGTGACAGCTACAACTCTTACGAACTAAACAAATGTAAACGACAATACAGCTCGCTTTCAAACTAGTAGAGATAAATATATAAATGACTAAAATAAAAGAAAAGCACACGCCTAGGCTCGCTGTTACACCGTTTTCCGAATATGTAAAAAGTCTCTACAAGTCATTGCTCTATTTAAAAAAGGTGATCAAAAAGTACTTTACAACTGTCGCTCAATTTCACTTTTGTCGGTATTTTCCAAAATCATTGAGAAAATTCTAGCTAAAAGGATAACAAATTTTTTAGAACTTAATAAACTCTTATCAAACTCACACCACGGTTTTAGGCATAACAAATCGACTATGTGAACTGTACTAAGTGTTCTTGATATAATTTATAGGCAACTAGATAAAAATAACAAAGTGGTAGGTCTCTTTGTGTATCTGTCAAAAGCTTTTGATTGCGTTGACCATGAAATTCGGTAAAAAAAAGTGGAAAGTTTTGGACTGCGTGGTAAATGCAATAATTTATTAAGGTCATATCTAAACAATAGAAAACAGTTTGTTAACTTTCTTGGTCAAAATTCTGATAAACTTATAATTGGTGTTGGTGTTCCACAGGGAAGTGTTTTGGGCCCGTTGTTATTTTACTATATTGTAATGACCTAGATAATAATCTCTCTATATCTCACTGCCAATTCGCAGATGATATGACAATGGTAGCTTACAACAAGATCAAGGCGACATTAATCAACACATAAACAACAATTTGTAACTATCTTAGTAGTATTCACTTGAAAATTAACCAAGAAAAAACACATATCTTACAATTTCACCCACATACTGCCAACTATACGAGTAGTCCTCTAATTAGGCTAAATGGCAAAACAATTGAACAAGTAACAAGTTTCAAACTACTGGGAATACACATAGACATATCACTATCATGGCGGGATCACTTTGATTATGTTTGCAAGTACTTGTTTTGCACTGAAAAGACTTCATGCTATCACTAGCAAAGACACCACAAAGACTTTTTATTACTCAAATTTTGAATCTGTTATAAGATATGGAATTATTTCGTATGGACACTCGTCAGCTACAAACACAGTATTTATAATGCAAAAAAGAGCCTTACGTTGTATGTTTGGTCTAAAATATAGAGAGACTTGTAAACAAATTTTTATCAGAGAACAAATACTCACCTTTCCTTGTATTTATATAACGTATGGCTCAAAAATTTTTGGAAAAAAGTAATGGTTAAAAAGTTTTTACAATTTCTTATTTATTTTGCATTTCAACACTATAACTGTGTTTATTAGAAAACTGACATGTTATATTAAACGTCAATCAATTTGATAAAATTTGTTTCCAACGGTAACTGGATGGGACGTTATTTATTGTAGGTACATTTTGAAAATTTTCCGAAAACTTTTGAGACATACGTTATTAGAAAGTTTAAAATTTGTGAAACAAAGTATCTCCAATTTTAACCTACAAAATGAATATCACAATTATAATACTCGCCATGGCCAAAATCGGCAATACCACATACACAGACTAGAGCTTTACAAATCAAGCCCTTACTATATGGGGGCCAAATTATACAACAAGCTACGTACTAGTATTAAAAATCTTAGTATAAAAAAATTTTGTTTCCCATGTCAAGAAATTGTTAGTGTTCAATGCTTTTTATTCTGTAAGCGAATTTTTGTCCGATGTTTTTATATAATTAAGTATCTGTAATTTTAACTTTACCCAGTAAGTGTTCCTTAGACATACCCTATTTCCTGTACTGTGATCTTTATGGGGTAAATAAAGAATTTTTATTTATTTATTACCCTAATAAATGTAAACGAAACTAATTGAAACCCAACAATAAATGAAAAAATCTTTGATACGCTTTATCTTGCTTTAATAAACTTCCCTACCATCATAAGGCTAATCCAAGTAACTAGGGAAAAGTTCGGTTAACAGTAAAATGTGAGCTGCTTTACCATTTAATTCTATATAAAAATAAAAATTAAATGAAAATAACTGCATGTTTTACCCTTAACTTTTCCTCCATCCTGTCACCGAAACCCTGGTATTGCAAGTAATTTGAGATCTCTGGGCAGATCATTGAACCAAATTGCTATGTTATAGACAAACATCACCTTCCAATTCCAATGTAGCGCCTTGGCAAAGTGATATTTCCTCTAAACCTCAAATTCAGATTGTGAGCATCCGTCCAAAACGTTATTTTATTATATAAAGGCGGTGTTTTAGAGAGTAAAATTTCACGATACAACGTAGAACAGTGTGAGAATCGTCTATTTGTCATATTTAGCCAGTTAATATCTACTAATTTGTGAGAAATGTTGTGACATTTACGTATTCCAAAAATAAGTTGAACGCATTAATTTTGGAGATTTTGAATTCTGTTCTTATTTTGTGAATCCAAACACGGGCGATATAAATACTATACCGCAGTAATCTACCTGTGATTAAACCAAACTGTTGCATAAGAGGGCCTTCACTTTGCTGAGCAGACATTTTGGCACGTGCTTTTTAAAACGTAGAGCTGAATCTAACGTTAAACCTATAAGTTCTTAACGGAGTCAACAACCGGTATTCTAACATTGTGAATTGTTAAAACTACATTATTTTTAACAATATATCATATATTAGATCGATAATCTATATTTTATATGAAGGAGCTTGGACTAACTGACTCATCAGCGCCCAATCTAAACCCCTGGATTCAGAAACATGAAATTCAGGGAGTATATTCCTTCCATGACGTAAGCACCCATTAGGAAAGAATTTTTCTTAATTCGACGCCTAAATGGGCGAAGAGGTAAAATATGTTTTCACAGTATTACTTAGACGCGTGTGAGATATCAATTTGCTTTTCACTTGCAGATGTTACCCATACATACTGACAGACGAAATTCAAGATTTTGCTGTAATCAACCCCTAAAAGTGCTCTGGATTCGGTGGTAAATTATAGAACCTTTCGTATCCCCTGTGGTTGTTAAGTTAGAAATTATTATTTCTTGGCATATAAATGTCTTTTTAATGCGTTTATAAAGTATTTTAAGGGTTTCTTAAAATGTCAGCTATAAATGGGTAAAAGTGAAAAGAAGTGAAGGGGTCTCAAAAACGTGAAAATTTGTAGGCTTTGCCCACTTACTACGTAGACCACTACTAAGACAACGTTGACCGCAATTTTAACTCCAAGAGGTATAAAAGAGGTAAACACGGTTTTTCATTGACTGCAGTTTTATCCGCTTGATTGACCACCGAGGAAGTTTGGCCAATGAGTAGATGTATTTTTTAAAAATCGCTACACTGCGATAACTATTGCAGGTAAGAAATTGAAATTTGGAGTATTAGTTCCTTTCACAAACCGGGTCAAACCGTTTTCAGATTTTTTCGGAATTCATTCTCTCAAAGGGGGAAAAAAAATCAAAAAACTTCATCGCTTAAATCTCCTTACGATCCTCTACACAAACATAGACAGCCTCAAATCAAAACAAAATGAACTTGATGTATTATTGCAGCAGTTACGGCCATCTTGTATTTGCATTATTGAAACATGGCTTCGTAGCTTAATCTCTGACTCGTTAATTGATATCTGGGACTATTCCATCTACAGAACTGATCGTCTTCATACAAAAGGGGGCGGAGCCTGTATATATCTTAACAAATCAGATTTCAATAAATTCAATGTAACTAGATTAAAAATAGACTCCGGATCACGCAATGAATCCATTTTCCTAAAAGTTTTCAATAAAAATTACTCATTTATAATAGCATGTGTATACAGATCTGGTAATATAGCAAATGCTGAATCAGATTTGCTTTTAATTAATGCAATATCTGATTTAGCCTCAACTAACAACAATATCTTTCTGATAGGAGATATTAACTTTCCGAACATCGACTTTCCTGTACTTCATCCAATGAAGACTAATGACTCAGCATCTCTGTTTGTCGATATGTTTTTAAACTCGAATCTTCAGCAACTTATAACAGAATATACCAGGTATCGTGCAAATCAACAACCGTCTATGTTGGACTTACTCTTTACAAACGATCCGAATCTTGTGTCAAACATTGAATACTTGCCACCAATTGCTTCTTCAGATCACGTTTGCGTCTTAAGTACAATTCAACTGGTTGGTCCTTCCCAAACTAAGAACTTAAAACACGTCATAACTAAAACTGATTTTGGCAAACTCAACAGAACTCTATCATCAGCCGACTGGAACGTGCTATTAGAAACACAAAATATTGTGGAAAAATGGAAGATTTTCTCAGATACCATCAAACATGCAGTCTCTACTTCTTCCCACAACCTATCGGTAATCTCCAACCCAAACAAACCATGGCTCACGGGTGCCCTTGTGAATAGAACAGAATACAAAAAGAAACTATGAAGCCGATATCTAATAAGTAACATTCCGGAAAATTACATCATTCATCGCGAGTTTTCCAATCAATTAGGGCGTGATATCAGAAACGCAAGATTAAGGTATGAGCATGGACTGATAAATAAAGGTCCAAAAGCCATATTCAAATATATTAGAAGCAAAATATCTACTGGTGTGGCCGTTCCTCTAGTTAGAAAAGCAAATTCAACAATAGCAGAAAGTAACGATGAATCGGCCGAAGTACTGGCTGCTCATTTTGAAAGGACATTCACAAAGGAAACAGACGGACCCTTACCTGAAATTGTGGGACCAATTAATCAGTCAATCATTAGTAATGTGGACTTTACAAAAGAAGCAGTTCTTAACCATATGAACAGACTCAACGTAAATTCATCTCCCGGCCCAGATCAGATAACCACAAATATTTTAAAATCTTGTGCAACTTCTTTAGCCAAACCACTAACAAATATCTTTACAGCATCGTTCACCTTGCAACAACTTCCTCCAACATGGTTGATTTCATCAGTTACACCAATATTTAAAAATGGAGACAAGTTGGATGTAAATAATTATCGTGCCATAAGTCTGGAATGTATATGTCTGAAGATTATGGAAAGAATCATTGTCGATCATACCACCTTGCCAACATGGATTTGTTCCAGGCAAGTCTACGGTCACGAATCTTGTTAAATGCGTGGACTCTTGGACTCGATCACTGGACAAAAACCTACCAGTAGATATAATCTACTTAGACCTTTCCAAGGCATTTGAAGGGGTACCTAAACTGAGGCTTCTAAGTAAACTCGAACATAACGGAGTTCGGGGAAATCTTCTCAAGTGGTTGTCAGCTTTTCTTAGTAACCGTCAATGTTTTGTTAGAGTTGGTGATGGCACCTCATGTATACACCCTGTTCTCTCTGGCGTGCCCCAAGGATCTGTCCTTGGGCCCATTCTTTTTAACGTATACATCTCCGACCTTCACCACCTCATTAAAGTAAATCACTGTTTTTATGCGGACGACTGCAAGTTCTACGGCAACCCACTTTGTGATAGTCACGTTCTCCAGAGTGATCTAAATACGGTAGCAAACTGGTGCTGCGAATTAGCGATGTGTCGATCCGGTCGGATTCGATACAAAGGATCGAATCCGGGGCAGGATCGATTTGGATCGAGTCAAAGTTTCGGTCCGGAATCGTTCCGAGGAACGAAAACGTCGCGAGGCTTCAATCCTCGCGGACATTCATTCCTTTGGCATTCCGTTATTCAATCCATTTCAATACAGAATACAATACAATGTGTTGATGGGGAACAGCAAATGATGATGGTGTTCGTTTTAAAGGCTCGACGTCGACAGGCGACACATGATACGGCCGAACTTGCATGCTTTTTTATCAGTTATCAGTGATTTATGGCTTTTGGCGGCTTTGTATGTGCCCAATTGATGGCTGAGACATATAAACATACTGAATTACCGTCTGCGTGACCACTCACCAAAACAAAGATACTCGCGTTGTTCGTTCCGGGTCCGGAATGAACGAGGACCCCGGGTGTCTGAAATGCACATTCAATTTCGATGTCGATCCGAGGATCGAGTCCGATGGACTCGATCCACTTGCGGAATGGGATTGGAATGAACGAGTCCGCAAAAGTATCGAAACTTCCCATCACTACTGCGAATGGTTAATACCTCTGAAGATTCAAAAGTGCTGTTTGCTGCATATGAGAAATAACAACTCTAACTATCGTTACACCTTGATGAACACTTTAATTCAATCAGTGGAATCCCACACTGATTTAGGAGTTCTCGTAACTTCAAAACTCAGCTGGACTGAACATGTTACTACTGTCGTGAGTAAAGCGAACAGGACTATGTACCAGATGAAAATTGCGTTTGAAAATATTACTGCTCAACAGTTTTCTCAGATCTTCAAAGTATACATTCGACCTTATCTAGAGTATGCCGTAGTCGTGTGGTTTCCTCATCTTATCAAAGATATTACCCTATTAGAAAATGTTTAAAGACGAGGAACGCGTGCCGTTGGTAATCTGCGTGACCGCTCATAACATGAAAGACTAGAAATATTACAGCTGCCAGTTTTGAGAGATAGACTTATTCGTGGTGACCTAATTTTTTCTTATAAGGTGTTAAGTGGTGATAAGTTCTCAGTAGATATGTCCAAATTGTTCTGTGTAAGTGCTGATGAGAGATTACGCGGCCACACAAAGAAACTGAAACGCGAAAATGTTAAAACAACACCCAGGCAACATTTTATCACTAATCGGATCTTCCATAAATGGAACTCCCTGCCAGAAAATGTTGTAACAGCTACCAGCGTCAACAAATTCAAAAATGGTTATGACAGATTATTCTCAAGTTCGTTAATTAAAAAAAAATACCTTCGAATTATCTACTTTTGTATTTATGTTCATTGTTCTTTACGAAACATGTATTCCTGAAACGTATTGGACACTATTATTACACAATTGTGATTTTCTTTTCTCGTATATATTATATTGTATTTTGTACAAAAGTGTCATAGGTTATTATAAACCTCCGCGTTGTATAACTATCATAATAATAATAATAAATATGGGGTAAATATGTTAAACTAGAGATCACCACAAAGCGGCAACTATTGCAGGTAGAAGGTTGACATTTCGCAAATGACTTCCTTTTACAAATCGGGTGAAAACATTTTCGGCTTTTTAGAACTGATCACCCAAATGGGAGTGGATGTGTTTCTCTAAAAATCGGCAAAAAGCGGTAACTACTGCAAATAGAAAGTTGAAGGTCGACATATTAGTTTTTTTAACAAGTCATTTTCAAGGTTTTCAAGCTTCACGCCCTAAGGGGGTTAATTGGGGGTAGATATGTGCTTCTTAAGATGGCCATAGCGCGATAACTACTGTGGGTAGGAAGTTTTGCTCTCTCCCAAAATGTCGATTTAATTGGAAACAATCTTAGTTGAAAAATTGCTTTCCCAAAATACGCTATCTTTAGGTATCCTGCAGTTTTGATAGACCGGTGATAGATCCTGAACTTTAATGTTTTAGTTTGATTCGAAGGGACCATTCTACGGGTTGATTTTTTTCGATATTTTGACAAGTATTGGTGTTTGATTTTAGAATTTTGGCAGGTTTCTTTTAAAATATGAATTCTGCTATGACGGAGAATGTCTTTCTACATCAAGTAATGGAGATGCCTGGCGATAGTGGATGTTTTTCATACCATGTCTCTCCACATATTTGGCACACATGCAGCAGGGCATGAGATTAGAGCGCGGGTTTTGATCAGCATGTGGTCAACTTTTTTTTCTTTAACAATAATTTTAAAGTTTCCAGTACCGGTTTTCCACTTTCTTTCATTAGTTCTGTTAATATTCCATCAGGTTCGGGTGTTTTATTGTTCTTCATCTCTTGTAAACTTGCTCTAATATCTTCTTCTTCGATATCTGGAATTTCTTCTGAATTGATATTTAGTATTTTTGTGTTTAGTTGCTCTTTTATCTGCATTGGGGTTGTTTTCTTTTGTTCCTATAGATTTTGATAGAATTCTTTTATAATCTGAAGTATTTGGTCTCTGTCGCTTATTTCACGTCTATTTTTATCAATAAGTGTTTTTATTTGTTCTCTTCCTAGTCGTCTTCTGACGCTTTTCATATTTATGTTGTTTTATATTACTGTCATAATCACGTTTTCGAGTTTTCTTTTTATCTTCTATTACAGACTTTTTTAGTGTATTGCTCGTTTCCGTGTATTTTATCGTGTTATGTTTATTTTGTTTTAGCAAATTTCTTCTTTCCTCGAATAGATTTGTCATTTTTGCACTCCACTTTGTGCCGTTTTACATGAAGCGGTTGACAGCGCCTCGGCAAGCTCTTTTAATTCTCGGCAGAATATGGCGTGGTCTAAGGATCAGGCTAAGAACAAAAAGATTAATACAAATTGGGCGCCCTGTCGTTACTCACAACATATAGAAACAAAACTAGCTGCTTTAAATTACGCCACCTACCTTTGGTGTTCCACCGCATAGATTACTCGTTAACCTAGAGGGGTTGCATGAGAAAACACAGACAAATAATAGCAATAGGGGCATTTATTTAAACCCAAAAATTGCAGTAACACATGAATTATTTGCATTTTCCCACAGGCCATGTGACAAAATGGTAATTACAACTTAATTCACAACTTTAGCACAACACCTGTGCTATCGCAATTGTCATAAACGCACAACGGCTAAAGCGCGGCTCATACGTTACAATGCACATGCTTATTTCAGCAATTTTAAATTATTTAAATTCTCGTTCATTAGCGTCATAAAAGATTGAGCCAAAAGGTTGACTAAACACGTTCAGTTTGATTTGCTAAGATCTTAGTAAGAACTGACATAATTAAAGCGAATACCTTTGTCGAAAAAGAAACAGAGCTGATATTGGCATGTACTTACGGTTTAATTTGATATTGAATTCCAGCGATCGGCAAGTGGAATCCTGTTGTGTTGCATTTATACATGAAGACGTTAAGCCGGATTTGGATGCTAAATTTTGAGAATCCCAAGGTCGCCACTGTTAGAAGTCAGCTAACAACAAAAGGGAGTGGCACGTGTCGGAATACGGAATCAGAATCAGGGAACCGAATTAGCTGAATTTTTCGCCTTCGTTTCAGTCCAATTTAGCCTATACAAGACCATAACCCATACTAAATGATATTAGCCCATACTAGTCCGTACAAGCCGAATTTTTAGCCCATAGCTGCTGGCCTAAATATTAGGAATTAGAAAGCGAAGATAAGCTATGCGAAGCTTTTTTACCGAAGGTTTATCGGCATATTTGCTTAGAAAACAGCACGCAGCGGTTTTAATTATTGGCACCGCAAGGGAATCCAGCTTAAATATAAAAATCAGTACTCAAAGAATACAATTAGATGAGCTTTCTTACCTACGCTGAAGGCGCCTTACGAAAAACAACTCCTAGCGGCTTCGCTTGTTAAGCAAGAAAGACAGCTTCAGTTTAGCCCAGCATTTCACATTCGCGAGAGCGTGCTTCTCGAAAAATCAATACTCTTCCAGTTATTCGGCTGTTTGAGCTGCCTACTAGAATCGAAATGCCAAACAAGTTCTAACGCCAAATCTCAGGTGTTTATCTCTTCGCACACACGCCTGCTGCGATAAAATTTAATTCTTTTACTACAATAATTAGATATAAGGTGGTCCGAAATAATGTGCCATATGCATTAACGCACTATAGAAATAAAATTGAAACGAGGCGTTACAACTTCCTGTTGTCTTTGTCTGTTACTTTTTGTCCACTTTCAAGCATTGCTGTGTTTAGAATGCTGTTCACTTTATTTACGCTTTCATTCGGTAACTCTAGTACCGTTTTTGCTTTTGTGTTTTTTGTTTCTACTTCTTTATTGTAAACGTCTTCTTTTCCTTTCAACATGTCTCTATCTATTTTAGATGACTTTGCGATATATTTTATACTTTCCATTTTTTTATTGATCTCAAAATGCAATTGGGAAGGTTAAAGTACTGAAAGAATGGAACACCTTTGTAACAGTATTACTGCACAAAAAAGAGGATAAAAGGAAATTGGAAAACTATCGTCCCATTTCACCCTTCTGTATAGGCTACTAAGCAAAATCGTAGTAAATATAATTAATAATAAATTAGAATTTTATCAACCTGCCGAACAAGTAGAGTTGCATAAGGGATAATATAGTACCTGTGACCATCTTACCTTAAGAACTTTGATAGAAAAAATTCACCAAATATAATTTCCCACTATACTTAGCCTTCATAGATTTTGAAAAGATTTTCGACAGCGTAGAAATGTGGGCGGTAGAAAGCGCACTTAGAAATAGTAGAGCAGATCACAGCTACACACAATTAATCCATTCAATTTATGAAAATGTAATAATTATGACAACACGGAACCAATATCAATTATTAACATAAATGGAAGCTGGCTTAATAATTTGAGATAGGCGGACGATGTTGTACTAATGACAGATAACTGTGACGAATTACAGATAATGCTAGAAGAGCTTGGGTTAAAAATGAACAGGCAGAAGACCAAGATCGTGTCGAATCAAGAAGATAACCGCAACAACACACTAGACGAACTAGTAGCTGAAAAAACCCACGAATATATATACTTAGGTCAATTAATAAAACCTGACAAACAATCCTTAACAGCAGAAATAGAAAGACGAATAAGATTAGGTTGGTCAGCATTCGGTAGACAACAACAGTTCTGCTTGAAAAGACAAATTAATATTTAATCAATGGCAATGGCAATGGAACGGAAAATGTCAAATATTACATTAGCAAACAGAGTGAGAACTGAAAATATTCTTCAAAAAGCCAAAGTCACTGATGTAATAGACACACAGCGTCTCTAAAGTGAAGATGGGCTGGACACACTATGAGACTGACGGACGGCCACTGGAATAAGGAAATACACACTGGAGGTTATGGGCAGGAAAAAGAAGTAGAGGACGTCCACAAACTAAATGGCCGGACGATTTAAGAAAGAGTGGCAGGATTTGGATGGCGTCGAAGTGCAGAAAATAGAGAATAATGGAAAAATTTAAGGTAGGGTTATGTCCGACAATGGATGGCAAATGGCTAATAATAAATAAAAATAAATGTGGTCAATTACCACAACAATGAGACGTACCGGTCTGATAGGACTCTGGGTTGGTGGTTAACAAAGTTTAGTCATTTTGGACCTTCATATTTTCCAATATCATCAATATGAGCGTTATTTTCTGAAAACCAAAGGCACTGATTGCCATTTGCTAGATTGACTTCGTACCACGTATGCAACAAAGCGTTAGACATTTTGAAGGCTATTAAAACCGTGCATAGCACTGGTACTCTGCTAGTGATCTATAGAATATAAGAACAATTAGAGGTTTAATTAAATTAAGGTATTTCAAATTTTAATAATTCGAAGCTTCCGAATGGTAAGCTTGTGTCCCCTGATACTTTGCCATATTGCAAGAACTATTCCAGGTTTCGATATCTGCTCTTTGCTTTTTTGTATAGATTTAGATAATATAAATAATAATCGTTTTATTGTATACTTTGATTACTAAAAGAGAAACGAATACTTTAAAATTGAAAGATAAACCACAAGATATTGCGCATTACCTTGATATGAAGCTTACAAGGCATTGCAAGCCATTGTTTATCAAATTAACAAAGACCGGCACGTTCAGCCCAGATGTCAGACTTACGCCCTCGACCGCTTTCAATTTATAAACCCTAAATAAATACAGAAACTGGTCGCTTCAAAGTTCAAACGACAAACGTAATATCGGCATTAGATGAGAAGGGAATTGCACTATCATCATCAAATTTGGTATCAAAAAACGGGAAATCGAGATTACTATACAAATGCGGCTCTAACACCATTACTAATAAAGTTATAAGCGAAATAAAGGATCCACGAATAAATGTTCAAATCAGAAGACAAACCAGCAGCTCCCTGTATAAGGATATTGGCATTCAAACATTCAAGTATTGAGCCTCGACCTGCAATCACCTACATTCAGGTCTTGGGGCTCCAACGAAGCAGTTTGACCTCAGCCTGCAATCACCCGCCTTCAGGTCTTGGGGTTCGAACGAACTAGTTCGACATCGGCCTACCATCAAAGATTCAGACTTCAGTTCTCGATCCTCTCTGCGAGGCATAAGTTTAGAACTTCTAAAACTTCAAGCTTTAGAGTCCGCACCTTCTAAGTGCGGCCTAAAAGTGCAAACAACAATCAAACTTCCAGGCCTGCCAGCTCTGGGTCGAAACACAGACGTTTGCTCTCTCCAGCCACCAGCTGTCACCAGGACTGCTCTCAGAAGTGCACCATGTCCTCTACGTACGCAAGGATCTCCGTGCCAACACAAGACCTAGCCACACCGACAGATCTTGTAAGGTCTTCCCCGCTACCTTCTTCACCGATGGCTGATCTCTCTTCACCAAAAACAACACTTCAAGCTTCAGGCTCAAAGATCGTCGTCAGCGCCACCCACACCGCTCCCCAGCGGCTCCTGGTCTCGACCACCGAGACGTTCTACCTATCTTGTTACCATTCTTGTTATAATACTTAACCCCGCTTTTGTAAATAATGTTAATAATTTGTACATAGTAATTGAAATCTAAAATAAAACCATAACTTGAGCTAACTTCTATGCTTTGACAGGAGCTCCGCCTCGACTACCCTTCGTACACACCCCTACAGCTGAGCTACTGGATGGGTAAAAATAAGACCACAATTCTTAACGCTAGCCACGCCCTCACACACACGAGGCCTTCATCGAATTGTGTCAACCCAAAACCTGTTATTAAATATTTTCATGTGTATAACATGAATTTATGCATTTCAAGTGTAGCACTTCTACTAATAAGATTTATAATAAAACGTAGCATAGAAGTTACCATTACAAAACAATCTGCGTTAAAATGGGTTTTAATTATCGATTTTTGTGTGAATTATACGATTTTACTTCCCTCGTCTCAAAGACGAGAAAAGTATTGTAATCGCGAAAAAATCACCTTCCAGTATTTCTTGAGATCTTTACGTTGGCGTTATAACTCAAAAACTATTTGTTAGAGGAAGACGATATCTTTCATGGAGATTATACAGATACTTTTCAATAAGCAGTTCAAAAATGATATACAGTTGCTCTAGCGCTTAAGATAGCGAAAAATCGATAGTCAACTTCTTTTTCTTATGGACGCCATATTGGATTTTCTTTTCTTTGAATGCAGATTTTTTTCTGATTACAAATATGAATAACTCTTTATGGTTTAGTTATCAGTGTATCGAAATATTAGTAATAATAAAACATAATAAGATTATTAAGAGTGCGATGGTAACAAAAACGCTACATTATTTTTACTAAAATGTTGACAGATTAGTACAACTTTGTAGCTCGACATTCATATTCTAGTATTATTTGCCAAAATACAATGCTTTTTTCTAATGAAGAACAAAAATATATGTTAAAGATTTATTATTATTATTATTAAAGAATAAAAGGGTAAGCGGCAAAGCCGATAATGACCCTTACAAATGATAAAAGTATACAGAACATTGTACATTTCGAATTAATTAAGGCTTACTCTACAAAAAGTTTAACTAACATATGGAGCTGCATTCAAGTGTTCATCAAGCATATTTTTAAAAACATTTATATTCCTTGCATTTACAACAGCACTAGGTAATGCATTCCAGTGTTCCACAACCCTGTTTGACAAAAAGAATTTGCGGGCGTTCCCATGGAAGCGATCACGGCTCAGTTTTAAATTGTGACCTCGGAGATGGATATTGGAGTTGCGTCTGAAAAAATCTAAATTGCACTCGTAAGAATTATTTAATATTTTAAAGACTTCAATAAGATCGCCTCGCAAACGTCTAAGTCTAAGGCTAGTTAACTGTAACCTTGACAATCTTTCGGGATAACTAAGATTTCGCCAACTAACTGGAATTTTAGTCACTCGCCTTTGTACCTTCTCTAATAGTTCAATGTCTTTTACAAGATACGGGCACCACACCGGAGCAGCATATTCTAACAGGGGGCGAATGTAAGTTTTATAAATTTTTAGCACTAGGGAGGGTGACGGGTTTTTAAACACACATTTGACGAGGTATATTAGACTGTTTGCTTTTTTCACTACACTAATAATGTGCGCACTCCATTTTAGATCACTCGAGACAGAGACTCCTAAGTCTACTTGGGTTTCCACGCTCTTCAAAATCATGCCATTTACAATATATTCCCTCTTAGGGTTATTATGACCTAAGTGCAGGACACTACACTTCGAGGCATTAAGCGTCAATAGCCACTTCGCTGACCAGTCTTGTAGTCGCTTAAGGTCGTCGTCTATGGAGAAACCATCCGTGATTGGGTTCCCGAAAAATTTTGTTTCGTCGGCAAATAGTGTTATATTTGATGAGATATTGCGCGTTAAGTCACTTGTATATGCTAGGAAAAGAATAGGTCCTAAAACGGAACCTTGCGGCACACCACTCAGTACGGGATAATATTCTGAGTAAGTATCGGCGACCCTCACACAAAACGTTCTTCCTCTCGTAAAGTCGGAAATCCATCTCAACAAATCACCTCTTATACCGATATGCTCAAGCTTTAGTAGCAGACGTTCGACAGCGACTTGGTCAAATGCTTTAGAGTAATCAAAGTACAACACATCAAGAGGCTCACCTTGGTCAAGGGATTTAGTCCATTCATTTAGATTTGTAAGTAAGTTGGTGACGGTTGATCGTCCAGGTAGGAATCCATGTTGAGTCTGCGGGATGATGTGGTTGTTCAGGAGAAACGTTGTCAGATGCTTCGCTATTATTCGTTCCATACACTTACAAATGGTCGACGTTAGGCCTGTAGTTTACAGGGTCAAGTTTGTCTCCTTTCTTATGTATTGGAATAACAATGGCGCGCTTCCAAGAACTTGGAAGCGCACCATGTTGTAAAGACCCATTCATTAAGTTAGAGAGAGGCATACGAAGTGATTCAGCACAATTCTTTAACACAAGGGGATGGATGTCATCGAGTCCTGGGCTAGAATCGGACTTGAGCTGTGACAGGACTTGAAAAACTTGGTCCGTATCGAAGTTGACTGTGGTCAAGCTATTTGAACAGCGAGTGGTTGGATCAAGTACTGGTAGGTTTCCCAGGGGTTCCTCCAAAAACGATCGTGAAAATTGTTTGGCAAATAGGTTAGCAATCTTATTAGGGTCTGTACACACGGAGTTATTATCATCACGAAGTGTCAGGGTTGTTATTATGCTTGCCATTGTAATGTTCAAGCAACAGCGGAAACATACCTTCAATATTTTCCAGAAAGACAGCAGCCAAATATCGCGTATTTTATGCCTGTATAAAAATGTGGCCCAGTATGGTTCATTGTGAAACCTAGACAGAATTAGGGTACTAGATTCATTGAAAATGGAAAAGAAATATTACAAATGGTAAAATCTCAATTATTTTAATGTCATTTTTAATTATATTTTCGCTTGTTTTATTTATTGCACTAGATCCAAGAAAATTACCACAGATCAACAAAAAAAATGGAGCGCAGTTGAATTTGCAACATCAAGTAGTGTGGAGAACTCTCAACAGGTATAGCTACGACCTTATAAAATTCTTCCAACTCAAACCCTACATCCTGGAGATATGGAAAGAAGGGTACTATTCTACGAGTTTTTGCTGGATCAGATACAGCAAAATTCATATTTCTTTAATAACGTCATATGGACTGCCGTATCAAAATTCACCAATTCCAGAATGTTCAACCGACATAACGAGCACGTGTGGTCTATTGAAAATCCCCGAGTTCACCAAGAACGGATACTTCAGGTGCGCTTTGGGCTAAATGTATGGGTCGGTTGAGTGGGCGAAACAGTTATGGGCCCATACATTCATGAAGAAAATTTGACTGCTAATAAATTAAATTATCGTTAAATATAGTCGTACTATTCGTACCATACCAATATTTGGAATATAATTCTATGATGTCATCAATTAATACCGTAGCTTGCAGATTCTACGTCGTATTTTTAGACCCGATTTAATTTTCCCTAATAATTGTCTTTTATTTAATAGTACTTTGGTTATAAATATTAGTTTTAAAATAGCAAAAACTTAACTTCCTTTTTTAGCTATTGGTTACAAACTGGTAACTGACAATAAACAAAATTCTATTTTTTTTAACTTTGTGAGATCACCTCTACGTGGTGGTTCATGGAAACAGCTTTTGTTGGCTGAGAACCCCAAATAATTTTAGTTTCTAATTGGTAACATTTGAACTCTTCGTACATAAAGCACTTCTCACCTGATTTAATATTAATAAAAATATAGGATTCAAATTAAAATATATATGTTTATGTGTTCGCATAAAGTATTTTAGAATAAAAACATCTTTTAAAATTCAATTTCGTATATAATATTTAAGAAGTACTATTCGTGATAATAATAAAATGTTTTAACAGAGAAGCAATCCCATATGAGTGGAAACTAGGAGCATGAAGTTGTTATCCTCAGAAACAGAGAACGAAAAATTCTATAATTATTGCGACATTTCGGTAATAAGAAATTGTATGGAAGCAGCATTCGCGAAAATATCAAAGAGCAGTGTCAACGCAAGACATCAGAAGAACAGAGTGAATTTAGAGCTGATATATCTTGTAGAAATGATTTATCTTGTTCCTCACAACTACCACAGAAAGTAAAATCAATGGTAAGAGAAACACACGTAGGTTTTGTCAACCTAAACGAAGCAATTGGTCCAATGTCATTGGAAAGTTTGTGGACGGTACTGCGTAAGGCAGGAATAATTGCAGCTGCTATAAAAGCCGGGAAAAATATTTATGATATCCAAAATAAAAATAAAAGTAGGACTATCTTCGTCTTATTTAATCTACTTGAAAATGAAGAGCACATCGGAAATAAAACATATTTTCTTCAATTCGAAAATGATCAGGTGACGGTAGCACAGGACTATGACGATATATCATATGCGACTTGTAAACTGTACGAAGAATAGAGGAAGTGTGGTTTACTTTTACATAGAAAATACAAAGTAGCTAACCATACAAGCAGACAAGCAGGACATAATCGTAGCCTCAGAACACATAGTTGCGGCATGTGATAATTAGAAAGGCCTATCAGTACCAACACTGTATTTAGATATGATGAAAAAATGTACGGAAGATTACGAATGGTTTAACAGCAACATTTGGAGGTAAACGTTGAGTATAGAACGGCGACGTCAGATACCATTGAAATAAACAGAAAGAGAGAGAGAGAGAGAGAGAGAGAGAGAGAGAGAGAGAGTGAGAGAGAGGGAAAGAGATACGTTTTTCGTTATTTTTCCTTCTAAGTTTATGATGTTATGCCTATCTTCTAAAGCTATAACACTCTTTATCTTGTTTTTCTATTCCAACAATAGGTATATATGTTTCCCTTTTTCAATTCATCGTCATAAAAATGTATGTTGAATTGTATATAGTCCTCATTATCTCCAAAGACGACCATGTTATACATCTCCATTCCCTTATTGGAATTTACTAGATGTTTTGCTCCCTTGTACATCCTCATTAAATACCAAAGTAACTAGTAATGTGCTAAGAACATAGCCTTGACGTAGTTCTATGGTTATCTTCAATATCTTGGATTCCTGCTATCTTATTCTTATCAAATTATTGCTATCCTTGTGGAGAGCTTAAATGGCGAAGATTTCTTTTCATTATAGGTAATTCCATGCTCCATGCTTCTTCTCTTTTCATTCTTTCAATTAGTTTTTCCAGGTTTACTACAAATCAAAGATACACTTACTCTTTCTGTGCAGTATTTTCACTTACTTTCTTTAATACAAATATGTAATCGTGGACGCCTCTAATATCTCAGAAACCATTTTACGTATTTTTTATTGAACTATCGTCTGGATTTCTGAGCCGTGAATCTAGAATTATAGCGAATCATTTGCCTAGTATATTTCGTAAGATAATTCTTCTGTAATTCCTGCACTCCCTTTGATCCCCTTAGTATATTATCTATTTAATATTCTTAAAGCAATAAATAATCCGGATAATTTTAATTAAATTGCGCAAGATGTTTGTTAGTAACACTTCAGTTATGCAACATTAATGTCAGAACAGGATAACAGGATTATACAAATATTGGAGCTAGGAGTGTTGTAATCAAAGTGATTGTAGATATGGTTGACCTCATGACTAATGTCTTTGTTTAAAAACAGTCGGTGTTACCTGATCTCAATTTAATCACGATGCAGTGTAATGAAGGCATAATAATTAAGATGACTAATTGTAAGGTGACACTATTCAATAATTATGCTGCTTTATTGATAACGACAAATAGATATTAGTGGTTATATTTCAGCAAAACCCAGCAACATTAAATGTTCAACAAACAGAGAAATCTCTTCTAACGTTGAAGATTGTATACATCTGAAAGAATAACTCTTCCAGAACTTCATATCGAAATCAATAATGCTGTAGATTAAAGTACAGGCACTGTCAGTATAAATTTAAATTATTGGCAGTTGTCATTACTTTTATCATTCGCATTCTTTTCTACTTGTTGAATTTAATCGGTGCTTGTACTCTTGTACTATACAAATTATACTGTATCAGTGGCTCGGTACTATCCAGTCAAGCTGAATGGTTTTCCATTTATCAAACTGCAGAAAGCTGATTGGTGTTTATACGGAGTGTAATACTTAAAATAGGCTGGTTATATAGAGAGGTGTTACACTCACAGAAACTTTAAAAGACTCAACATAAGCACATGTCAGAAACGGCTTTGTTATACAACTTCAACATTCTATAGGGGCAATACACTATTTGATATAGAAATTAAAGAATTCACCAATCATGAAGATGACGATAATTATTATACAAAATACGTTTTACGGCCATTGTGTGTTACGCTTACTGCCTACTGTAATTTGAAGGGGTAAATATAACTTAAAGAGAATTTCATTTTTAGTTGACCATTTGAATTTTAAAATTAAGCATCAGCACCATGTAAGCATAAGCTATACTTTTATATTAACATTTAAACTTGAAGAAAAATGTATAGATCTTTCGCCATTTCTTAATTTTGCATTGGTACTAATTATTAGATAAGGATAACCAAATTGATCATAACAGAAGAATCAATTTCACATGAGCAACTTTCTGAAAGCTAAGCTGTATCCTTTGATATACCAAATAACCTTAAACAACTCAATTTGTTTCTCTATACTGAAGTTATCACGCTATATTTTACTGTAACACAACCACTATTGAATTTTATATTTTAATGCTTTATTATCACATGATGAATAGATATGTTTGGCTATTGATTTTATTTTTACAATAAATGTATTGCTCTTTCTATGTACGTACTTCAACTGAGTAATCGGCAGTAATCCAAATTTAACATTTGTTTGAGAAACGCTAAGAAGCCACCTCCAAGTGGTGTTGCCTGGAAGAAGCTTTGCTAGCAAAGAGCCTCAAACATTTAAAGTTGTTAGAATTTTTTAAATCGACAATATATATTATTCTAATATATAAAGAAATAATATATAGTAATAGCAAATATAGATAGAATTGTCTGATTTAATTTCTTTATTAATTAATGGAATAATTGTTTTCAAATAACAAGAATTTCTAAATACATAATATTAAATTTTTTCTATGGTTTAATATTTTCAAACAGTAGCTTTTTAGTTTTAAGGGGAATTACTTCTCTACAACTCCGCCTTCGTTTTTTGCAAATCTGTAATATTTAAGAAGAAGTCAAAAAGCTGATGGTCCACAGAGAAATTAGACAAAATAAAAGCAAAACTTCGGAAAAATTCCCGGAAAGCTGGATTTTGGTATGAGCCTTGATATTGTGATTCTAAACAAAAAGAAAAAAGTCCTCATCGATGCGAGTGCCGCTAAAAATGTTAAGGGGGGGAGGCAAAGGTCACCAAAAACGGTATTTCGTGAATATCTTGTTAACAGTCACTTTTCCAGAAAAAATATAGATTATCAAATTTGTTTTTATGAAATTTCTAACAATAAAGATATCATGACTTTTATTCGTAAAAGTAACCGTTTTTGAGATAATTCGATTTACAGAGTTGAAACGGACACTATTTTCCACACCACCTTCGAGGTAGAGTACAAGGTGCGTTTTTTTTTCATGTGGTGTCCTCAGTAGGCATATTCCACAGTTATTTTTGTTTGAAAATGTTCATAAAAAAAATTATTATGAACTTGTTCATTAATCAATTTTGGATTCAAAACAGGAGTTCTTAATATTCATCTTCAGACTCTATTTCAATCGGTATGCTTTCCTCTTCATCAGCTTCTTCTTCTTCTACTTGTTCTTCTGCTGTTCTCTATTTCCATAGATTCAGTCAGAAAACGTGATGGATCTACATCTTCAGTGGAGTCGCAAGTATCGACGTCATTTATATCGGGTGTTACATTTAAGCAAGACTGACCAGATAAAGTATTTTTTTTCGGATTTTGTTCACAACGTTGTTTATAGTGTAGTCATAGTGACGCTCTCCAAAGCACCCTACATTTATCAGTCTACCCAATCCTCCACCTTAAAATAATTCCAGGTTTCTTAAAATTTCTTAAATAATTTGTTATAAACGTTTGAAGAAAAAATACTATATGTTATTCGGAACAAAAGTATCTTTATGTGGCTTGGCTGTAATTATCTGCCTCGCAAGCTCGGCAGATAAACAGTCACGCCAAATAAAGTATAATTATTGCTCCTAATAACATAATATACTATTATGCTCCTACACAAATAGCAAGCAGATGTCCCTTGAGGTTTTATGACAACGGAGGGGAACTTTTCGGAGCACATTCCTTCTCTATCTAGACTACAGTGTACTATATATGTGTTGCTTTCTATTTTTATGCTCTCTGAAACAAGAAAATTCTGGAATATTTCAAGTCGCAACTCCAATGAGATATAAATGCCATTGAGGAGTGCATCTATTCGTTACAACTCTGTAAATCGAATTATCTCCAAAACTGTTACTTTTACTAATAAAAGTCATATCTATATTATTAGAAATTTTATATGCTACAAATTTTATAATCAATATTTTTTCTGTAAAAGCGACCGTTAACGAGATATTCACGAAATACCGTTTTTGGTGACCTTTGCCCCCCCCCCCTTAAAATTTTTAGCGCCACTCGGATCGATGAAGACTTTTGACATTTTGTTTAGAACCACAATATCAAGACTCATTCCAAAATCCAGCTTTCCGGGAATTTTTCCGAAGAGCAATGTCTAATTTCTCTGGACTATGAGTTTTTCTCGAAAATCGTTAGAAATCGCTGCCATCTTATTTTAAGACCATGCTATTTTGTAATGTCGTAAAACACTAATTTTTGTTTTTGAGGAACCCTCTCTGATTTATTTCTAGAAATTCATTTATACTCTGTGGCTAATGAAAAGTTTAATATTCGGGTTTCTGAAGTTGTTAATTATAAGTCTATAGCAGTATAAATTGTTTGTATGTACCAAGTTTAATATAGAACGTATGGTATTGTTTATATGTTCTTTGAATTTCCATGAGTCTTGAATGCTGAATTTATTAAGCGATGTTACATTAGTTAAAATGTAGAAGACCATTATGTGAAATTAAAGTTTTATATGTAATATTTATGTATTTTCATTGCCCGATAAAGCAGTCATTTTTTTCATGGTAATCTGATTTAGTCATTATAACTGTATTTTGTGTTTTGTCTGCAGATGTTACAATTAGCTCTTTATTATTGTTTAAAAAGTTTTTTGTTTCATTTATATTTTTAGTGAGTTCCTTGTTATATTGCAATTGTGCGAAAGTAAGAGTTTGTTGGTTATTTTTATTATTTTTAAGATTAGTCAATATATTGCAAAATTCTCAATCATTCCGAACAAATAATACGGAACTACCAGCGACTGATCAAATCTTCGAACAGGTGGAAATCATCGAAAATACCTCAGAATATAATGTAGATACGCACCAAATATTTATCGATTTCAAAGCCGCATATGACAAAATAAAAAAGGGTTATACAAGGTCATGGAAGAATTAGGAATTTCGTAGAAATTGATACAAGCAAGGGGACTTATTAGCATATCGTTTATAAAACATCGCCCTGGAAAACGCCGCATGGGGCACAAAGATCGAGATAAAGGTAACAATATTTATCAAATCAACACAAACAATAGCATAAACCGCCGGTATTGATAATAAGCTGAACAGCTAGAGCAAACAATGACGCATCTGTTAGTGTAAAAAAAGCAGCAAACAGAATAGGTTTCAACGTAAATGACTATACACTGAATTAAATAGTAACAACATATACAGCATAACAGCAAAACCGCCAAGGACTTAATAAAACAATAGGAAATCGTAATATATAAGTAGTAACGGACTTAGTACACTTAGGATCACAAATACTTTTTTATTTTTTTTTAATTAGCAATCAGAATAATACATAATTCTATGAGCTAAAGGGCTGACGGACACTAGATATATTAGTGACCAGAGACATAAACAGGGAGATATCCATCGAGACCACACGTAGAAACATAATAAAGTAAATACATTAACGTAAATTAGTTCACTATGTCACAGTTTTTTAAGTCTTTCGTTGATTACTGGTTCTAAAGGTTGTTCCATTAGCGGGTTAGGATGGTTACCTATAGCATAATGATGCGTGATGGTTTTTTACTGATAGCTTCTTGTATTGTTAGAACTTGTAGATCTGTATGTAGTGTATATGGTTTGTTACGCCCAATGAGCATCTGCAATTTGACGAAGTATCTTGGATTGGTACATTTGAATGATTTCGATATTTGATTTGGAGGCACATTCCCATAGTTCTAGTCCATATTCCCAGATGGGTTTGATGATTAATTTATATATCAAGATTTTGTTTTCCATAGACATCCGTGATTTTCTTTTTATCAGCCACTGTAATTCCCTTGTCTTGATTTCTACTTGTTTTCTCTTCTTTGTGATGTCTTTCCAAGTTTGGTGTTTAGGTGTAGTCCTAAATACCTTACCGTTTGTATTTGTGGTATCTGAACATTGTTTATTGTGACTGCGGAGCATATTTCTTTACGGGGAGGGAATGTGATGTGCGCAGATTTGTTCTCATTCACTTTTATTTTCCATCTTTCCAGCCATCGTTGGAGGTTGCTTAGGTAATTTTGTGAGGCTATTTGAGAATCTTCATGGCAGGAGAGAATAGCCATGTTATTGGCAAATGTACCTGTTATCGCATTTTCTGCAGTCGGTAGATCTGACGTATACAGGACATACAGCAGTGGTCCGAGGACGCTGCCCTGTGATACTCCTGATCTGATTGAAAAATAGTCGGATGTTTCTCCATTTACCTTAGTTTTAAATGTTCTTTCGTTCATGTATGATTTTAAGAGTTGCATCTATTCGGCTCGCGAGCTGGCGATAACAAATCACCTATCTGCTGTGCGCGTAGTCGCGGTGTAAGAACGACGTTGTCGTTTCCCTCTCCAGTGGAAGCTAGGACAAGTACCCCGATAAAGTGGCAGAAAAGGTATAAAAGAAGATTAGACTGCCAGTACAAGTCACTTGAGATTACCTGTCCTGTCCAGTCCCCACCTTGAGATTTATCCTCTTAACTATCCCTATTCTTTCTTACCTGGGTCCTCCGGTCTAACATGCTGTACTGTGTAACAGAGTAGACCTCCAACCCTTACCAGTCCTGGCTTCATGGGAAGTGACGTGTTGTACTGTCAGCTCTAAAAGCTGAAACTTTCCGTACCTGACCCATAAAGCAAAGCCGCTAGAATTCGATTTTACCTAGATTGCTGCACTTTCTTGGAAAATCGAATCCCTGAGGCTACAACCCTAGCTTAAGGTGCTGTATTGTCTTGCAGGGCTAACCGCTTAAAAGTCATTTCCGTCCGCCCAATTAATAAGCGCAAATCCCGGCGCTCCAATGTTCGAAGTTCGACTCCGCAGCCCGCAAATTCGCTACCGGTGGATTTTCAACGACATTTGCCGGCTCAAGGCGAATAAATTCGATCTGCAAGATTTGGCACCGCGGTCGCTTCAAGACCAACTCAGAACCACCGTAAGGCACCAGCAACTCTCGCACAAATCTAGGCACCATCAACACCCTCAGGTAACCGTTAAAGTTGTTAAATTCCACGGGTAATTGCAGCACAATAAAGCAAAATAAAGGCTGTGCCGACGATCAAACGCGGAGGGACGTTCGACCTACGGGCTAAAATATCTACTTATCCCGACCTCCGAAGCTGCCGTCGATCGTACCTGCCGACTAACCAAAGTGGCCTGCAGTACTTGCCAGTGCATTGGGTTGCAGTTTTCCCAAGGAAACCAGAAAAATCGTTCCAGAAGACTATGTTCATTTAAATAATGTACAATTCAAATTTACTTTGAATTAATGCTTATTTTGTAATTATAGCTAAACATAATATATTTTGGTAATTATCTGGTGTTTTTCCTAATCGCATATATATTTGAGTGAACGTATTTCTCTGATTTGAGCTTAACCCGAAAGGTAAATCTTTCTGTCCCGTGGTAAGGGGTTTAAACGCCACAGAAGTATGCCGATGGAAGAATGTGCCTGATTTTGTAAATTAGTCCAGGGTGCCAGACTTTATCGAAAGCCTAGCTAATATCAAGAAAGACTCCACTATAGTATTATGTACTTTCAAATGGTTTATTTATGGTTTGTGTTATTCGGTGAACTTGTTGCACTGTGGAGTGTTTCTGGCGGAAACCAAACTGTTGGTCTGGTATCCAGTTTTCTGTAGGCAAGTTTTCTTTTAATACACGTAGCATCAGTTTTTCAATTAATTTTGAGATTACTGACAAAAAACTTATGGGTTTGTAAGAGGAGACATCTGTTGGCTCTTTTCCTGATATACCGATTATTACAATTTTTGCCGTTTTAAGACATTTTGGCCAGTAACCGAGTCGTAGAATAGCATTGTAAATGTAGGTTAGCATTGCTACCCCTTTGCTTTGTAATTACTTTATCAGTTTGGTCATTACATAAACTGACTTTTTTGGATTTAGAAACTTAATTTCTTCCACGATTTCTATTGGTGTCAATGTTTTGATAGGCGTGTGTATTAAAGGTGGAAAAGATAGACTTTGTTCGATTTATTGGTCTGCTACGTTGTCTAGTGGTTGGAATACAGAAACCAAGTGTTCATCAAATAGATTAGCTTTCTAGACGTCACTTTTAGCCTATGGGTCACTGATGTTTTTTATGGGTGGAGAAGGAATTTTGTGTTTTCTTTATTCTTAATGCTTAGGTTTCCAGATGGAGCGGTTCTGATTAATTTTGATAGATATTGCTCAAATTGTTGGAGTCGTACTTCTTTGAGCTTGTTTCTTAATCTTCGACATATTTTTTTATAAACCTGTCTGTCAGCTGGTCTGTGAGTACTCTGCCATTTTGATCTGGCACGTCTTCCTTCTGCTATTGATTTTTTAATTTTTAACGATTTATCCCGGATTATTTTTTATGGATGAAGTACTGGTGAAGACTGGTGTTGTGCAGCTTTTTGTATTTAGCTTATAAA
Source organism: Agriotes lineatus (assembly GCA_940337035.1). Lineage (NCBI taxonomy): Eukaryota > Metazoa > Arthropoda > Insecta > Coleoptera > Elateridae > Agriotes > Agriotes lineatus. The sequence goes on from CALNHX010000792.1 coordinate 118,688, forward strand.
TGCTTCTGTTACTGTGTCAATTTCTTCTGTCTCCGTGAGTCTGGCCTTTAGGTCTATGCTGTCGTTTAATATACTGCGGAAGGTATCCCAATTTGTTTGTGTATTATGTAGTCTAGGTGAGGTTTTCTTGTATAATACAGATGTTCCAATTGGGGAGCGGTCCGATCATAGTCATAGCTGGGTATAATGTTGGTGTATATCGTGTTGATTCCATTTATAACATAAAAGTAATAAATCTGGAACTTTTCGTAGATCGGTTGGCCAGTAGATTGGTGTACATGTTGTTAGGAATGAATATTTATGGCCTTGTAATGTTTTTAACAATTCTCTACCTTTGGTTGTTATTAAGCGTGAACCTCATATTGTATGTTTGCTGTTGTAATCACCGCCAGCTAGAAATTGATTGCCTAATTTTTGGAACTATTTATGAACATCGTTCTTTTACATATTGTGACGGGGTGAACAATAACAGCTGCAATTGGCAGAATTTCGAGGATTTTTAGAATTTTCAAAGATTTTTGGCAATTCCAGATAGTTTTCAAGGATTTCTGAGGATTTCCGAAGATTTCTGAAGTTATTGGAAATGTTCTAAGAATATATGAGGATGTGCACCGTGTGCAGCACGCGCAGTACGTATGCAACTTGCAACTTGTCAGTGCTTGTTAGCTGTTTCAAGGTGTGTTTGTTATTGTAAAAGCGCTATTCGGGCCTGTATAGCATATGGAATATACTATTTTTTGAGAATTTATCGTAAATGGTTAAGCAATCATACTGAATATGAAGTTGAAATTAATTTCGTCACAAGAAATTGCTATATGTGGTTGGAAGTAAATGCTTATTTTTCAGTACATCTCATTATTAATTTCCGGGAACATCCATATTTAAGTTCAGATGTTTCTCCTTTGGCTGGTTAGTAGTCAAAACATGTGAATTTTTTTTTTACAACCGCAAGATCAATGACATCGACAATTTCTACTGTGATTAACTACAGTGTAAATTACATTATGAAACGGTTGGAAAGGATTAAATATATGAACCATATTTTAAATGACCTAAAAGACGTTTTTAGTTTTGCACGATGTGATAACTGGATCAAAACCACTGTAGAAAATACCTTAAATGATCCCGTAATGTAAACGCAAAATTTGGAAATAACTGTTGGAGAAAACGTCAGCTGAAATTTAATGGCAATACCAGCAGTCTCAGAAATAATTAAAACGATAGACATAATTGATAATATTGAAACTACTATTACGACTACTAGAGGACTTAGTGGATGTTGGACGGGTTACCGAAGTGGATGAAAATGAAATAAGAATAATTTCTTCAAATAAAGACGTCTTTGTTGTGCTGGCTATTTGAAGAAATTTAGGAAAGAGTCAGTACAGAACGATTATCTCAATTTTTCACAAATAACGAAAGCAGTCGCAACAAATCAAATCAATCTAAACGTAACGTTTAATGGTAACATATAAACGTGACAACAACGTTAAGAATGCGAATTCTACAAATAAGACCGTGCAGAAGTCATCTTCCGAAAGCGAATCAGACTCTTAAATGAGTATAATATGCGACTGATACTGAAACACTTTCGGAAGAACATTCAGGTGCAGACAATAAGCACCAAATATTATTGTTAAGGATCATAGCATTAATTGCACAGAGACCATTTTAATGCAATATAGAACATTTGTGGTCTAATGGATTCGAACCCGTTGGTGGGTTGTCTTCTTCTTCTTTTTATTATAGGTCAGTGGTCTACTTTTAACCACAAAGTGGTTCTATGATAAGTTATGTGATTGCAAAAATTTCTCGCTGCGTTCTGTTGCCTTTAATGGCACTTCCGTTATGAACAGGGAAGCCGTAAGCCGTGTGTTGAAAGATTGTACTTTTTTGATTTTTTTCGAACTTAAATATCTCAAATCGCTGTGTAATATATAGGGCACAAATCTCAGATGAAGTATTTTGCTGGCCCTGATAAAGGAAATTAGGAAGTCGTTTCACGTCCAATAACCTAAAACCACGGGTTGCGTGGGAGACAAAGATGAAGTTTTTAGACTTACTCAGATAGCACAGCTCTGGTAAGCATTCTTTTCTGTTGTACATTCACTTCCTAATTATGTTTTCGTAGGCCTTTTTTCCGGCGGAGGCCTGAGTGGTTAAATTGGATTTCTGACCTGTTTTTGGTGCTGTCTAGGGTTGCTGTACGAGTTCTGTGGCGTTGCTTCACGTTCAGGACCATTATTTGGAATTTTGGTAAAGCAACCTTCCAGACATTTAGCCAGGCGAGATAGAGGCCTGCTTTAGTCCCTGCAGAAGATATCCTAGTCATCAGTTGAGATGTGCTTCGAGTAGCTTCTTTATGTATACCGGCTTAGGCCAGTCTTTGTAGTTTTTTTTTTTTTTTTTTTTGTTGTTGGTTTAATTAGCAATCAGAATACATTTATAATTCTATAAGCTAATTTTATGTCTAAAAATGTCTTGTTACGGGAGCCTCCAGCGATGCTACCGTATATACTTCTATTTCCATAAGAAGCTGCTGTCACCATAGATAACAATGTAATAACGTACACTAGACATGGATTAACATATAACACTAACACTGAGTGACACGCACTACACTAAACATGGTTTCAGGTGGCCAGATCTTGCGGCCATTTACGCTTGAGGCGTCTGTGTTGTGGCTCTCTGGTTATTGGCTCCAACAGTTCATTTGGATGGGCTGCTATTCTTCCTCGGTGCTTTACTGATCTTTCAGCGATTACTTCGTTGACGAATGGAATTTTGAGATCAGCATGTAAAGTTATATTCGACACGTACCAAGGAGCATCAGCGATTGACCTAAGTGCCTTGGACTGGAACTTCTGAATAATGTCGATATTCGACTTGCACGAGCATCCCCACAATTCTATGCCATAAGTCCAGATTGGCTTAATGATTGCTTTATAGATTAGAACTTTGTTCTCTAAGGACAGTGGCGATCTTCTTCCTAAAAGCCAGTACATTTTCTTGAACTTCAGATCCATTTCTTTACGCTTTTTCTTGATGTGGTTCTTCCAAGTCTGTTTAGAATCTAAATGCATACCCAAATACTTCACTTCATTTGCTTGAGGGATTTGTGTGTTATTAAGGAAAACTTCAGGACATGATGAGCGTTTTAATGTGAACGTTATGTGAGTGGATTTATGTTCATTTACTTTCATTCTCCATTTTTCGAGCCATTCTTCAATCACATTTAGATGATTTTGTAGGTTTTGACTTGCCGTTATTGGATCTTTATCAGTGGCTAGAATTACCGTGTCGTCCGCAAATGTTCCTGTTTCAGTTTTTTGGGTACCTGGTAGGTCATATGTAAAAAGGAGGTACAGCATGGGCCCAAGTATACTCCCCTGTGGCACTCCAGATGTTATGGGGTGAATTTGTGACGTATCGTCATTAAACTTGACTTGGAAGTAGCGATCTGATAAATACGATTGTAAGAGTAGAAAGTAATGGTGTGGTAGGTTCTCTTTGATTTTATAAAGAAGGCCTCTATGCCAAACCTTATCAAAGGCCTGGCTGACATCAAGAAATGCTGCAGTACAATACTTTCTTTCTTCTAGGGCAGTTCGTATTATATCTACTATCCGGTGACACTGCTGTACGGTGGAATGTTGTTCCCTAAACCCAAACTGATGAGATGGCAGCCAGCTGCTTTGTAGATTTTTATCCTTTATTCTCTTATACACTAGCTTTTCAAGGAGTTTGGAAATTACAGATAAGAGGCTAATGGGTCGGTAAGAGGTTACTTCAGTAAGGGGTTTACCTGCCTTTGGAATGAGGATTATTTGTGCAAATTTAAGTTGTTTGGGCCAGTACACTAGTCGTAAAACTGAGTTGAATATCACAGTGAGAAATGTTATTCCTTTTCTGGGTAATTCTTTTAATACCTCAGCTGTTATCAGGTCGTATCCCGGTGCCTTTTTGTTATGTAGGTGTTTTATTTCCTTTCTTACCTCACCTGGAGAGAAAGTAGCGATAGGTAGTGACAGCTGCAAAGGAGATTCTAGGAAATTTTCGATGTGATTATCTGGTTGGGCACAGTGTGGTTGAAATACTTCAGATAGATGTTGGGCAAACAGTTCTGCCTTTTCATGGTCGGTTTTAGCCCATAATCCTATTTTATTACGCAACGGTGGAATGTAGGCCTGTGATTTATTAATACTCTTTGTGGCTTTCCAGATGGAGTAATCATGTTTGTTTAGGTTTTCTGCATAAAGCCTGAAAGTCTCGTTTCTCGTTTCTTTGATTTTGGATCTCAACTTATTTGCTATCCTATTATACTTTGTCCGATCTTCTGGGTTGTGAGTCCTTTGCCATTGTTTCCTCGCTCGTCGTTTCTCTGCTACCAGTTTTTTTACTTCTAGAGGAACGTTGGATATTTTCAGAGATTGATTTTCTATGGTTGAAGGAGTTGCATGCCACGCTGCTTCTTGGATAATACATGTTATATGATTTGTTGCTGTTTCAAGCTCTGCCGTGGTTTTTATTCGTAGATTAAGTGTTAGGTTTTCATTTATATAATCCCGAAATGCGTCCCAGTTGGTTTTCCTGTTGGTTAGTCTAGGTTTTGGTGTTTTTGTAATTACCGTTGTACTAATAGTAGCGATTACAGAGGTGTGATCAGAGCAGAGATCAAGATTTGTTTTAATTTCGACATAGTTTGGTGAAATTCCTTTACAGATGAAGAAATCTAAGAGATCAGGAATCTTGTTTGGATCGGATGGCCAATAAGTCGGTTCTCCAGTTGACAGATGAGTATACCTCCTTTCGCTTATCAATTTATATAACTCCCTGCCTTTCGAGGTTGTTAGCCTTGAACCCCACACTGTGTGCTTGGAATTGAAATCGCCTCCAGTAATGAATGTATTACCAAGTGTTGCAAAATAAGGTTTAAACATTTCTTTTGTAATGCGATGTCTTGGTGGACAATAGACCGCTGAAAAAGTTATCGGATTTGGCATTTTTTTAACTTGTATAGTAGTAGCCTGCAAAAAATCAGTTTTGTATTGTGGTAACTCATAATGTAGTTGAACGCCCACTATTCTCTGGCTTAACGTGCCTTGCATCCTGTGAACTGAAGCAGCGATCCACGCGATGGCCGTGCCCTTTGGTTGCTCATATTTTTGGAGTAACTTAAGAACAAGGATACGTAGGCAGAGTTGGTCTTGTTGTTTGCGCACCCATATTGACTAACATTTCGCAAGACATAGCAGCTTGCCTCATCAGAGTGAAAGATTTACGAAACATTTTTGCTTCTTAACTAACCATAGAAATTAAATGATTTATGTCGCTTAGAAATCGTGTTTTATGAACTATAAAACAAGTTGTGATAAAAAAGACTTCGAATATTACAAGCGACTACATTACTTTACGATGATAACAATCAGAAAAGAAAAACAGACTTATTTACAAAAGCAGTATCGGTCGAATAACTGGAAAACATTTTGGAATGAATTAGAAAATCTTGACATTTGTAGAAAAAAGAAAAATAAATAGCAAATGCCGCCTCATTTGGCCAATGCAGAATCTATCAACGATTTCTCTATCAGTTCAATTCCTCAAGTTGCTTTTACTTCTGATGTTACAGAATTAGCTAATCATTATTCTAATAATATTAAACCAACTGTAAATTATATTTGAAACTTTCAAGGCGTCTCTGAAATACGTGTAGAAGTATTAAACTTATTTGCGTCATTTTAATCTAAAGCTGCTGGTAGTGACGTCATTGATATATTATTACTACGTGCAGGTTGCCTTTTATCACACATTTACTTTGCTGGTTTTATTAGATTTTTCCAAGATTTTCGACACAATTTTACTTTCAATATTTCACTATAATGGAGTAGATAACAATGCTACTGTTTTCTATAAATCTATATCAGTAATATGTTCCAAAGTATAATATTTCCAGAAAATAATTCAGTATGTACCGAAGTAACCTGTGGTGTCCCAATTCTATTCACTATATACACTATATACACTTCATTTTCCAAAGTTAGTAGCGAAAGAGAGTGGTTGTGCTGAAATTTTGTTCCTGTTTGATTGCAAATATTCAGTTTTTGAATTTACAACCATGTCTGGTGCCACCTGTTTAAAGTGTATGCAAGCGGTCAAAGATAGACAACCAATCTGCTGTAATACTTGCAAAAGGTATGTACATACCACCTGTACCGAGTTATCTCGAATTGAAGTGCAATGCTTGCAAGCAAATACCCGAAATATTTTGTTCTTTTCCAAAGAGTGTAAATTAAAAAGCAATCAAATTGTTGCCCTCAGCGAAGCAGTTGTTTGTTTGGAAAAAGAAGTTAAACAATTAAAACTAAAAATCGAAGAGACGTCTGCAACGGCAGCTACAAAACACCTGACTGATAACGAAGATATATTTAATGAGGTTTTCGAAAGACAGCGCAGAGCTAATAACGTAGTTATTTATAATATCCCTGAATCTAATTCTGAGTCGGCAATCACTCGCATGCATGATGATAAAGTTGTTATACAAAATCTCCTTAAAAATATTGTAGGCATAAATGCTAATGATGCCCGTGTTATGCGATTAGGCCAAGGTGCATTACAAGGAGGAAAGTCGCGTCCCTTGAAAGTAATTTTTCCGACACCAAATGATGCTTTGACGGTTCTAAAAAACAAAAACAAAATCGACAATAAAAATGGATACCGACTATTTAGCGACCAAACACCGCTACAACGCAATTTTATGATGAACTTGAAAAAGGAACTGCAGCAACGCACGGAAAGCGGTGAAAACAATCTATGCATAAAATATATTCGGGGCGTTCCTCGCATTATCCAGAATACTCAGCCAAAAAACCAGAATCTGTAATTACTAAAGATCATAAATGTCTTCGCATATGCCATATCAACATCAGATCTCTAAATTCGTGTTTTGAAGATTTTTCTGATTACGTAAATGAACAAAACTTTCAACTTATAGCGTTATCTGAAACTTGGATTTCTCCTGACATGTCTAACGATTTATTCGGTTTACCTAATTATTCTATGTTTCGTCAAGGTAGACCTTATAGAGGTGGAGGAGTTTGTTGGTATGTTCGTAGTGATTTTAAGGGCAAATTGATTGACACCTCGTGCTTCCTGGAATCTCAACTGGAACAGCTCTGGATTAGTCTTACAATTGATGGCGAAAAAATCGGTTTCGGCGTAATATACAGACCTCCAGACGGCAATATTTCAATATTGGATGAACTTGAATCTACCTTATGTCATATAAATTCAGAAGTAGATAAAGTTCTTATGGTAGGCGATCTCAACATTGATATGTATAAAAAAGATTCTCGGCTTTGTAAGCACCTTATGAATAATTTGGAAATATAAAATTTGTTACAAATTGTAGATGAACCCACGAGAGTCACAGATACGACATGTACTCTTCTGGATATTATCTGTATCAGCAAGAATGTAAGTGTTGGCGAATGTGGCACAGCCGACTTACTCAACATGATCGACCACAGACTTACCTACTGTACGATAAAATGCTCAACAAATAAGAACATTCCACTTAAACTGACTTTTAGGGACTTTAATCAATTTGATTTTAATTTATTCGCTAGAGATGCTGCTGCAATCAACTGGGATTTCGTATATACTTTAGAAGATGTAAATGATAAACGTTTGTTTCTGAATAATACTGTCATCTCTCTATTTGATGTACATGCACTCTTGAAAACTGTAACAGCGAAAAAACCTGGTCGACCTTATATCATCCCTACTATTAGAGAAATGTCACGTTTAAAAGATAAAGCCTACAAAAAATTTCTCCATACTAAAACAGACAAGGATTACATATTCTATAAGAATATTAGGAACTATCTAACATCAGCTATTAGAAGGGAGAAGAAAGCCTATATTCAGTTTGAGCTCAATAATAATAGAGATAACCCGAAGAAATTGTGGAGCAGTCTTAGAAAGTTCAACATACATAAAACTAATAAACCATATATTCCGTTACACATCTCCGAGCCTAACTCCATCAATCATTATTTTCTCAATTCATTAAGTACGCCCAGTGTTGATAACAATTTAGTGATGTTTTATAAAAACAATGTGAAGTGCGATATTAAATTTAATTACAATCAAGTAGCGGAAGCTGAAGTATTGAGTATCGTTGAAAATCTGAAGTCCAATGCTGAAGGAAGGGATGGAATTAACTTAAAGTTAATGAAATTGGCCATACCTTACTGTAAAAACGCGCTAACGCATATAATAAACAGTTCTCTCCTACAGTCGGTCGTACCTGATGTGTGGAAAATGTCAACTATAATACCTACTCCAAAAGTGGCTAATCCGTGTAGTGTAAGTAAACTTCGACCAATAAGTATACTTCCTACAATGTCGAAAGTAGTGGAAAAGGTTGTTTTTAAACAGCTATCGCAATATGCCAGTAAACATATTTTACCACCTATCCAATCTGGATTTAGAAGTCCTTATAGCACTTCTACAGCTTTACTGAATATATCTAGCGACATTGCTCAAGCTATAGATGAAGCCAAAGTCACAATATTAGTTCTATTAGATTATAGTAAAGCATTTGATGTAATAAATCACAAATTATTGGTGGCAAAACTGCATTACTATGGGCTATCCGATACCGTGATAAACTGGTTTGATAGTTATTTATCTAACAGAACACAAGCTGTCAAGGTACACGGGCAACGATCAGAAGATATCATCATAGCTAAGGGAGTTCCTCAGGGGAGCATTCTTGGACCTCTCTTGTTCACCATATTCACTTCAGATCTGCCAGAAGTAGTAACTCGTGATTGTCTTCTACATATGTACGCAGACGATACGCAAATGTATAAATCGTGTTTGCCACATGAAATAGATAAAACTATTGATGCTTTAAACATCAACCTTAAAAATATTATGGAGTGGTCTAATGCAAACCGGCTAAAAATAAATGCATCAAAAACAATTGCCATGTGTTTAGGTTTAAGTAGTGTACGTGAGCGCGCCTGTCAGTTTCGTATAAAAAGTATAGAAATAAATGGTACAGTCATTAATTTTTCAGATGCAGCAAAGAATTTAGGTGTTTATTTTGATAGCAACATGACTTTTGAATTGCATGTTACCAAATTGTTAAGCGCAGATTATGCTAAGTTTAAGTCTGTATATAAGTTTAAGCAAATATTATCTTGTGAGGTGAAATGGACGCTTTGTAATAGTATAATTTTAAGCAATCTTAACTACTGTAGCACAGTTTACTATAGCTTTTTTACAAAAAAGTTTAAACTTAAGATGCAAATGTTACAGAACTGCTGATTAAGATTTTCATTTAATATTAGTTACCGGGAACATGTTACTCCGTATTATACTCAAAGAAAAATTGTTGAAAATGCAAAATATCTTCTGTGTTCAGTATGTTATGTTTATCTATAATTTAGTTATAAATAATGAATCGACATATTTGTGCAATAGATTACGCAAAAGATCGGATATACATAGCATAAACATAAGATTTAAATGTAAATATCAAATACCTGCGCACAGAACTACTAAATTCGAGTGTTCATTCAGCTATATGGCACCAAAATTGTTAAACGATTTTTCTAACATCTTAAGCACGGGTAATTTTCAAACTGTTAAAAGTAATTTAAAAAAATATTTCATTCAAACTGTTGATGTAACTTAAAACTATTCTCTATAGTAGTAATTGTATGTATAGGGTGAGTGGAAGATCAGTCTTGGCTGAACCCATTCCTTTTGTGTATGCTTTTTGTATTGCACAATAAATTTTGTATTATTATTATTATTATTCAACCTCCCACTAACATTTAAAACACTTTCATCCAAACGCTGATGATACTCAAATTTAGACTTTGAAGACAGAGACGAAGCTTGTAAATATGTGAATTCTAATTTAAACGAAATTATACACGATATCTAAACGTCATGATCTTCAACTTAATCCGTCTAAATCAAATGTTATATTGTTGGACAGTAAATATTTAAGACAATGCATTGACAGCTTACAAGTTGAATTAAATGATGTGCCATTGATATTTAAAGATTCAGTTAGCTCTCTTGGGCTGCAAATAGACTATAAATTATGTTTCAGAAACCATGTTAGTAAATGTATACAGCGTGCATGCTGTAATATTAAAATTTTATACAACAACCGACATGTTTTAACAGAACATATGAAAATATGTTTATGCAACTCCATGGTACTGTCGCATTTCGATTTTAGTGATTCGGTTTACAAGACCTTCTTAGATTCTCGTTAATAGAATTTAAAAAATAGAGAACTTGTGTCTCAGATTAATATATGGTAACGAGTGGGTTTTAGATGACACTTTTCTACTTGTGCCATTTTTCTTTCTATTTTATAAATACTTAGTTAAGTATATATCTACCGATTACTGTTATTTTCGTTCTGTTTTCTCTGCAATAAATATTTGTTTTTTCAAATTTGTTATGATTTATAACCTGGAACTTGAACCATATAACTGTGAAATATTAGAAACTTTACCTTTGAAATATTTGAGATATGGAAGGATTTTATTATGATTAATTTGGTACAATAAGAATTTCTAGAAAGATTCTTAAGATTTATTCGAATTTCTGAAAATTTGGGGATTTCTGGGAATTTCTGGGCTCTATTGAGGATTCCTTGCAAATAATGGAATTTTCGACGATTTACAGTGATATATAGAATTTCTAGTGTACGTCATCTTTTGCGGTTTATTCCTCGGATTTGGCCCTCCATCAAAGTATTTTCAAACGGAAAATTTGGATTTGGAATGAGGTTGGTTTATGGTTAGGCAAATAAAACAAGAAGTTACAATAATGACAGTATGTTCTGATTTATGCTCAGAGCTTTATAGCATCTATGAAATTCCAAACTAGAAGCTTTGTATATAAGAGAAACTGTCGAAAAGGACACGCAGTGAAAACCTAAGAACTCCAATGGTGTGTTTCGAGTTGCACTTTTCACTGTTACCAATGATGCAATCAGGGTTGATATTGATATACATGAAAATTTTTCTAAAAATAAGGAATTGGTTATACTTTGCTACACATGCTTCCACATTTTTCCAAATTGGAGAAAGAACGGTCATCCTTGCAGAAAAACTCTAAAAATTTCCCTCCTATGAGATGAATTACTACAGATAAATTGTTTCCAACAAAGAATTTGATAGGCAGAAGTGATGTCTTTGTTGAATCGCTTAATGAGAGCAATGATGACGAAATCATGTATTAGAAAAAGAAGCATCAACAAAAAAAGTTCAGAAAATTAAGTAGCAAACGAAATGTAATAATAGCCTGGTTTGTTGTTAAATTTTTTTCTACCGATACAATATGCAGTCTGCAGCATTACCAAATTTATTTTCAACGTACTAATAAACCGGAACCACAAAATAAGTGTCGCAAAATTTATCAGCTGATACAGCATGGGATTTTGTATGCTGAATTGGATGAGTTGAAAAAAGATTTGATGTAACGACTATAAGGTTCAGAAGCGGTAGTTTATAAAAGGGTGGGAGGATGTATTATATAGTAAGCTTTTAGTGGAAATTTTCATCAAAAGTCCTTACACAAAAAGAATACTCTTATTTCTAATCACTGAGAAAAGTATTTCTTCAAAGAATCGAACCTAAACATGCAATATGTTTAATTATGATGAATGCAAAGTTAGATAATTTAGTAATTTTACCTGATTTTAAGCGGTATTAAACATGAGTTTATATAAAAAAATCTAATATTCAACTAGAAGTGGCTTCGACAGAGTTGCTATATATATATATATATATATATATATATATATATATATATATTAAAGGTAAACATTTCAGGGTGTCATACCGCTTAATAAATTTGAAGATTTCTTTAACTGGTTGAAGAACATCTTGAATGGCGTTTGGGGTTGGACGACGTTTCGACGAAATCACATTCGTCATTTTCAAGTCCTTTTAGTCCTGGTTTGGCTTCTAGAAACCAGTTGAAGAAATCTTCAAATTTATTAAGCGGTATGACACCCTGAAATGTTTACCTTTAATACATATCAGCCGCGAAAACCTTCGTAATAATATATATATATATATATATATATATATAAAACGTCAACACATCCTTGCAGAAATATGTCAAATTCCAACAAATTTGCTTCATCTGTATAATTTTAATTAAACAAACTCAGTTTTTTTATTATGCTACTCAGTTCTCTTAAGAAACAATTTTGTGTATTTTTGAGTGCTGTATCAGCTGGTGAATTTTGGGACACCTTGTCTCGTAATGCTTAGGTGCAGGCAGGTTTCTAATTTAAAGGGCGCTAAGTATTTAAATTAACAATAACCGTATATAGGTTAAAGGCTTCTTCTTTTCGAGGCCTATAGAAGCGGTTTTTAATGCATTTTGGGTAAAATAAATATTAATGCATTTTTCACTAATAATTTCACTTTAAATGGTAAATACGTTTTGGATACTATATTCCCGATTTTGCCGAATTTGTGAATTTTCTTTTTGATGTTACGTAAGTACGCAGGCCGGTATAAACAGGCACGGAACTTTTTGGGCTAAAGTCCCACCGGCCCAGTCCGTCCCTGCCACTGTACGGAAATCTGGAGAGCAATCTTGAACGTTGAACTATGACAAAATTCAAGTTTTGCCGGTAGAGCGAATCACTGTTCAATTCTGTTAAGCACTTACAGGAAACTGTTTTTTGACCAGTAGTACTTACGCAACACATTTTACCCCTAAGAATAAAACCGACGAGCTATAATTTTTATATAAGAGTTCGTATTTTCAGAGTGACTAAAAACAAAACAAAGCGATTTTCAGTGTATGTCAAATAACATATGAGCAAATGAAAACGAAATATCAAACTTGGCTTTGAATAAAATAAGTCATGTGGTCTATTACCTCAGCTGTTTTAAATTTAAATATGACAGTTATTATAATAGTCCATATCCAACATAATGTGAATTAATAATCGACATATGTTTGAATTTTCAAAGCCAAACTTGATTTCACTTTCGTTTGCTCACATGTTAAAACATTTAAACAGAGCCAAGATTTAATATGGAAGAAATTAAAATTTAAGTTGGCATAATACTTGCTTAACTCAATTTTTGTGATGTTATGGCACTACCTTACTCTTTTGTTATTGCTTTTTCATAAATGGTCATTTCCATTAAATGATGAAAAATAAAATCTTTTAGTTGTTTATTCACTATAGTAAACGCACAATTTGAAGTAATAGTAGTAAAAGAAAACTACCAAGCTAACCAATTTATTATAACGTAATCTACATAAACATTTATTATAGTATAAATATAAGCGATTACGTTATACTAGAAAAATAAACAAATGCAAGTGTGTCCACCTCATTGAACAGTGTCAAGCGGTCGTCGTAGAAGTAGTTGTTGGTTGATTTTTGTTATTTTCACTATTTTTCAACGGCACTATCAGGGCTGAGGTCTTTGACATATTCAACATCTCCGACATCTCCAACACCTTCAACTTCTTTTTCCGAATAATCGCTTGTTTTTTCTGGATCGGAAGTTGCCTGTATGATCACTACATGGTTTGGAGTTACGACAGTTTCGGGTGTAACACGATTAATCATCTGAACGTGCACTTTCAGAGCTATGACAATCACCAACACAATTATTCCTATCGGTACACCTAGAAGATGGAATAGAAAAACCGTGCTTGCACTAATTTTCCTATGTTCAACATCCTGTAATGTATTTTGATCCTTAGCTGTAGTTACATAAGCATTTTCAATGGATTGAGTTGCTGTTTGAAGTGGAGGCATCTCAACTTCTCCAACACCTCCATAATCGTCAAAAATTGGTTTCTCCTTCTTGACAACAGCATTTTCTTGAGTTGCAACGGAGTATTTGTTAGTAGATTTAAATTTGGGGTTTATCAGTGTCTTGAACTGAATTTCGCCTTCAGCTGACAGGCTATAGTATGCGGGGGGCGCTTCTTCATGTTCAAACTTGTTTCCATTCCAAAAACCAATTACCGCTCCATCAGGTTTTCGATCTGGGCCAGAGTCGAATTCTGGGTTGAATCCCGTAATTTGGTCAGATGCAATATTGAATATCATCCACACAACAACCAAACGCAATAATAGTACAGCCATCATTGCACTAATATTTACACCTGGTATCAACGGTAGTATATTCTTGCGAGCAGCTACAGCTGTTAATGTTGAACTAATAATTCTTTCAATGGGCGGATATTTATATAGCATCTGATGACGTGTCAATAATTACCGAAGAAGGTATGAAAATCGCGAGCTAGGTTGAATATTTACAGACCGTTCTCTTAATCATTTAGAATTCTTGAAGTTTATTTATTTCTCGAACGTACATTTTATATAGGACTGGTCTAAAGTTTGAAATGGCAACTATAAGTATCAGAGTAATCCACTTTCCAATGAATTGCAAGGGAACAGTGACCTAGTGTGTATCTATACGTAGAAGAAATATGAAAGATTTTAAGTACAATCTAATATCGTTCAACTGAACATAATCGAAAGCAATGGAACGCCCTGAATATAGGCAGTTTGAGCATAACAACAATTCCGTCAACTACACTAGTTTGTTGATAACTTTGGCATGTTTTAATACTTTGAGCTTATAGTTTGCCAAACTTCTTTTGTTTAACGACTTTCTATACGCACATGCGAATCATAATTCAGCGCTTCTACGAAATCAGAGGCATGAATTCACGTGATCTAACGATTAAAGGTTTTCAGAACTATTTCAATTAGATGCTTTTCAAGTAAATTATCAAGATATGCACTTTACTATGCGTTTATTATACAGGGTGACCGGTTTCAAAACGGAACATAGCGAGTTTTTAATTTTTAATAATCAAATGATATATCTAACAGAATTGATGTCTGAGGACCTTCAACGCCCTCTCCCCTAATTTAAAGTTCTGATCTAGGCAATTTTGTGCTTTTGTGATATACCATGATTTTCCTATGTTCGATTTTGAAACCGGTCACGCGGCATCGGTTAGCCATATTTTGAAAATATAATATGGGGGAAAACAGCGCTTCTCTGCTCTTGAATTAAAGAACCCGGGTTTATTAATTCACTTCAGAAATACAATAGATATCCAGAAAATATTACTATATCACATTTGCTTTTAAAATGCAAACTAAAAATTCAAAATGTGAGCACAATAATTAGTTTGTATTCAACTTAAATCTGAAATGTGATTTAAAGTTAGTACAGAATATTATGAATGAAAAAAGCATGCTCTGAAAGTCCAGAAGACAGTTTTAAAATTTATTTGTTGCAAATAGATGGTTATAACGTTTAACAAACAAAACTATGTGTTTTTTTAATTGAATGCTTTAATTTTATTTACGAAACAAGGTCAACATTCGAGATATATTTCGAAAAAAGGGGAGCAGTAGATGATTTCCACTGTTGCCAGATTATAATCTACCAAAAATAATCTTCAAATAATTTTAATTGCAATATAACCATGAAATTTTTAAATAGAAGAAGGTATATGACTTCCAGTGTCGTCGCGCGATATACAGAGTGTTTTATAAAAGTTCGTATATTTTTAGATTAAGTGGTATAATGAGAGACCGCAGGTGAGCCAAGAATTGCCTTGGTGTGAAAAAAGCTACAACAGTTTGTGCGTTTTATCGGTTTTATGTTTCATGTTTATTTTGAGTGATTTTTACTAATTTTACAGGTAAGTATTCTTTCTGTAAGCAATCTGATGCATATATACATGTTTTGCAGAAGACCCTTCGGACACTAGAATTTCGAACATTAAATCATCAAATGCCACACTTACTTCTTTGAAAGAAGTTAAAGGCACACTTGTAAAAATGATGTATCCAATTCTACAGAATCATAAGAGAAGCGAAGTTCGAAAGAGAAAAAGTGAGAGGAGTGACATTTTAATGTCAACCTCTTACAAACAGGCTTTGCACGAAAAACAAAAATGAAAGAGAAGAAGGAAAAAATCTGTAAAGGGCTTTATTCAAAACTTCCCTCGCAGTGGACGTTGTGACAGCTGTATTTTCGATAAACATATATTCTTTTAGCGAAATGACTGTTAAGCGCAATGTTTTAATATTGCTGACATACCGAGAAACCAGGAAATTTACAGATGGGCACAGGCCCAGCGGTCCGCTTTCTGCAAGCAAAAGCAATTGCCAAGGTTCTGGGCTAGTTTATAGTTTGATGAGGATACTTTCATAGAGACAAGTAGGAGTTGTGACACTAGATAATTTTAAAAATCGAAGGAAACTGTTGTTCACGTTTCTAATAATACTAAATTAAATTTTTGAATAAAAAAAATATATCCTTAATGAGATTAGAACTAGTGCCCACGAACGAGCCCGAACGCGTTGACTGCTCCACGCCCGCGCTGACAAGTCTTGCGATCCAGGTCTATTTAACGTAACGCACTTATTCGTTGTTTCTTTTTGTCTCGTACACCAGTACTTTCATGTATTCTTTCAGACGAGGGAAGTAATAAGAGATCAGTTCAAAAAACCAAAAAAGCAGCTTTACAATCAAATCAAATATTTATTTCCGAAAAACGATATAAATTATATTGGAAATTAAAAGTACATATTATATAACATAAAAAATACAATTTTACATGCACAATTACAACAATTTTAAAACGATGTTTGAAAAAAAATATTTAAATTGTAGAATTCATAATCTTGAAGAAGTCGTTTCAATTTTATTTTAAATTGCTTTAAGAGTTTGTGACCTTTTTATACTTGCAGGTAATTTATTATAAATAGATAATCGTGTACATAATAAATTTTTTAAAACGTTTAGTTACCTCTAATTTCTTTGAATTTCTAGTGTCGTGTGTGTGAATATCATTTCTTTTATTGAATGACGGCAGCTGTTTAAATACAAGTGATGCTGTTTCGAATATATATAAATTTGTAATAGTCAAGATTTTACTATATATGAATTTTAAATAATGTGTTTAATATCATTAAATCAGCGACATCCCAAATATATATTCCGTAGCAAAGTACTGATTCAAATAAAGCAAAGTATGCTTGTCGAGCAATCTTTCGACCGACTTCGTAACGCAATACTTTAATTGCATACCAAGCAGTTGTAAGTCTAGTGCAGAGAGATGCAATGTGTTTATGGCATTTTAAATTTCCGTCGACTTTATCTGATTTACATTTTCTATTATGTCATTATCGATATTAACAGAAAATTCATTTGAAGATGAATGTGTTATGTTAAATGGCATTATTTTACTTTTTGTTAGATTAAGTGATAGCGTTGTTATTTGCAAACCAATATTTTTAAAATACCGGGATAAACAATGTAATTTAAAGATTTAACATTATTGTTGGCCCAAGATACACTTGTATCATCAGCAAATAGTGTCATATTTCATGTAGAATTGGACGAAATGTCGTTAATGTATATTAGAAATAGCAGAAGCCCCACTACACTACCTGGTGGGACCTCTCATAGTACTTCTATTTGATGAGATCTGAACGTATTACACACATTTCCGCTATAGTGTTTAATTTCAACTAATTGTTTACGATTATTTAAATGTGATAGAAACCAATCTAAGGAAATTCTTCTGAATTCGTAATTTCTTACATCAGTTAAATTCTAAATCTCCTATCATAAAGTTCACATATGGAATGCAAGACGAAGGACAACTACCATTTCTGCCTTAGTAATAAGAGATAAAAATACGTTAGAATTCGTTGTTTATAGAAAGGAAAACAATGTAAACAGACTCATTGTTTTCAATACAAAATGACTGCTCTAAACTTCTTAGTGCATAGACCGCTAACTTTTCATTTAAAGAAAGATCGATATAACACCGAACTTCAGACTATTAAAAACATTGTTATTTACAATGGTTTATTTTCTAAAATTATCAACAATTTGATTAGGAAACAAAAAACAAAATTGCACGTTTGAAATTCCACAACTCTGGTCAGTCTTAGAAGTCAATGAGTCAAGTACATCAAAATTCCATTTCACCTAGAAAAAAATGGTAAATATTTAGGCTTTAAAGTTGTTCATATTTCAAACAACAATATTGGAAATTTATCGGGAAATACAAAAGACAAACTTAAGACTTTAGAAATCTGGAATTTACGAAGTTAAATGTTCTCATTGTGATTCTAAACATATTAGACAAACACTTCGTAATTTTGGTACTAGGTTTAAAGAGCATCAAACTTCAACACAATCGAAACATCAAGTATTGCCCAACACATTTACGAAATGGGTCATGGTATTACGGAAACTGACTGTTAAAGCATCATAGTTAATATTTACTTGAGAATAATCCTAGAAATTGTTCGTGGCATTAGGAGCTGCAGCCAGGTTAATTTAAGTCTTGCTCATCTCCCGCTGTCCAGCAATCTATCATACTTAAGATCCTAATCTTGGATTTGCATGTCATTTGTAAATACCATCTGCAATTTAAAACGGATGTCATTAGTTTATTGTTAGAGCTTTCGGCGAAATGCAGCTCTCTCTTGCGATGGTCGACCATTCCTTCCCCTACTCCTAAAGGGGTGGTTTAACGAGTGTCCGAGTTTTCTTGGGCTCGAAGAGACAGACACGACCAGAGTCACGTTAAGACACCGAGAGATATACATCTCCTCTATAATCAGTACCGGCAAGTTTAAATTTGTAATTATACAGTCCGCTTTTAGTGTTACATTGGTGTATATATTGTAAATAAAGTGTTATTACAATTATATTCGTTGTGTTCAATCATTCACGACCGCGACGACTTGCGTGATTCTCCGCCGGTATTTCGTTGTGCCCGTAAGGTTCGGGTCGCAACACTGACCTAAAAATTAAAAAGGCATTAAATTCAGCAAAATTCTTTTAGATGTTTGACCACTCTGATTTTTACGCTGTGTTGAAGTTGACACCTGATTGGTCGCATAGCATACGCTCTCTGAGTCAGATAGTACAAATAGCATTATAATGTGCGAGAGTGCTGACTTTCAATGGCGGTTTGATGAAGGGTATATCTTCGGCCAACTTTGTCGGTTTAGTCTCGCTTCAGGGCTATTCAAGTTGACAGCTTAGCTGTCGAAATATGCATTTATCGGTTGTTAAATATTTGTGTAGTTAGGGGTTTTCAACGTATTGTGTTTGATTCAAATCACAGGCTCTAGCAATGTTAGTAAAATGAAACAGGTGTCTATTTTTGCTGAATCTAAAATGGCCCTTAAATATCATGCAAACATATTAGAAGAATAGGACATATCTGGTTCAAGAATGGTCTACTCTGCAATAAATCTAAGTCTTTTATAATATTTAAAACTATTACATAACGGTTTAAGTCAAAAATAATTATAATGCCCTGTTACAACAACCAAAATCCTTAAATTGCGAGTTTGATTTAGAAGCAAGTATATGGATATGAAGCGTAAAAAGTAGACATTAAGGCTTTTCGGTTTGTTTTGAAGTCCTAAGTATTTCCTTAAATTTGTGTGGTCTTTTAAGACTATTCTAAGTTAACGATTCTGTTAAATTCTTGAAGGTGTGATATATACAAATAGTAAATGTTATTAGACAATATACGTATTAACTAATAGACTTTGTTTCTTAAACTATGTAATGTGTTACTGCTTACTGCTTAAATATCTTTGCTTAATGAGGGGAGAACTGCACACTGTGTACTGCAATTTCTATAAGAGTACTTAACGTAACTTTAAAAAACCAGATCTAGGCGATACAATAGGTTGTTAAAAAAATTGTCAGAAAATAATTAGGGGGACTGACTGATAGTTGAACAAGTCCTATTAACACTTAACACTTATACATATACAGGTTACTGACACTATTCTCAGCATTAACAATAAAGCGACATTTTTTTTTATTTTAGTAGCAATAGTTTATTATTGCAATTAATGTGATATAACTTTAGTACAGCCATGTTTATATTTTCTAATCAAATGTATTTGCCAGCCAAGATAAGGAGAATTTTCACAAAAAAAGTTGTTTATACTGTGATTTTCTATCTAAATACAAAATTGGGAAAAATTCTATATTTTAGAAAAAAATCTTTGCTAAATTTCTAATTTTTTGTTGTTACTTTGAGTAGGCATTCAAAAATTGCATTGAAATAGTTAAAGCAATAATTTATTAAGAATGGTAGATCAAAGTTTTTAGAAGCTATTTAAATAAATATTAATTATCATTGAAGAATATTTCTTCTAAAAGGTGCTTTACATGAAAAACGTAGAAATTATGCAAAAACATTACTTTTCAGTACATAATAAGAAATTTGGAGGAATAATTAACATTTTCTCTTGTTTTTACAATCCTTAACATTTCAAGTTTTCACCGAAACAAATAATTAGTGAAATTAAGTTTTGGTGTGCGAAATTTGATCACCACCTACAACTGTCGATCTTTAAGAAACAAAGACCAATTATTCGACTTAGAAAACGAAACAACAAAAATCAAATGGCACATAGTCGGTCTGTCAGAAGTCAGAAGAATAGGAGAAGGTCTGGTAATGCTACAGTCAGGAAATGCACTATTCTACAAAGGCCACGATACAGACAGCTAGAGGGGCGTAGGGTTCCTCATCAATAAAAATGTACTACCAGCTATTGAATGTATGAAAGGTATCTCAGACAGGGTCGCATACATAACGATCAGAATAACAGACAAACAGACGATTAAACTAATACAGGTATACGCTCCGACATCTACCCATGACGACGATGAGGTAGAGATAGTATATGAAGATATAAAAAGGGCAAGACAAGAGAACAAAAGCACACAAGACATCATAATGGGCGACTTTAATGCGATACTGGGACATCAACAAGATGTGAATGAGGAATACATTGGAAAGTACGGCATAGGTGAGAGAAATACAAGAGGAGATATGCTGGCAAACTTTTTAGAAGAACAAAAATTATATGCAATGAACACATTATACAACAAAAAGCCCCAAAGACAATGGACGTGGATCAGCCCAAACGGAAAAACTAAAAATCAAATCGACTTCATTTTATCATCCTCCAAAAAGTTCATCCAAGATGTAACGGTTCTGAATACATTCAATACAAGAAGCGATCATAGAATGATCCGAGCAAAGATAACTGTCAACGAGATAAAAAGCAGAAATAAATACATGAAAACAAAGAAGAATGTAATAATAAATACAGACCAAATCCAGAACAACAAGGAAAGCTACAAAGAAAAAGTACAAAACCACATAAACGACATGGAAGACTCCCAAGATCTGAATCGGATGACAGAGAACATAAAAAATGCGATGATAAAAGCAACAAAGGAGATAACTCAGAAGAAAACCAATAGAGAAAGCAAAATATCAGACGAAACAAAGAAGAAGATAGAAGAAAGGAGGCAATTATATCAAACAGGTCAATATGCTACAGACCAATACAGACAAACAAGAAAAGAAGCACGGGCAATGATAAGGAAAGACTTAGAAGAATACTACACAAAAATGACAATTAAAGTTATCGAGGAGAACAAAAACCTGAAATGTTTGAAAAGAAAAGAAGAAAGACACCAAATTTTAGCATTAAGGGATGAAAGTGGCACAGAAATAAGAAACAGGACAGAAATTATACTAACAACACAACAATATTACGAAAACCTATATACCTCACAAACAACACGACCCACACCGGAAACAGAAAAGAAAATAATGAACGTGGGATCAGAAGACCTTCCGGAGATAACTGAGGAAGAAATTCTACATGCCCTAAAATCCTTAAAAAATAGCAAGGCACCAGGAGAAGACGAAATTCTGGTAGAAATGATCAATGGAGCACAAGACATAATAGTACCGAAGCTGAAACTTCTGTTTAACCAATGCTTAGAACAACAGGCTATACCAGAAACATGGAACAACGCGATAATAATAATTCTATTCAAAAAAGGAGACAGAATGCTTTTAAAGAACTACCGACCCATAAGTCTATTATCCCAAGTCTATAAACTGTTTACGCGTATAATAACAAACCGAATAGAGAGAAAATTAGACTGCTACCAACCCGTCGAGCAGGCGGCATTTCGTAAAGGCTATAGTACAAGTGATCACCTACTAACGTTGAAAATACTAATGGAAAAATCAACTGAATACAATTTCCCAGTACATATGGCTTTCGTAGATTACGAGAAAGCTTTTGACTCCGTGGAACACTGGGCAATAATGGACGAACTGGATAAAGCACGCATAGAATACCGCTACAAAAACATTCTAAAATACATATATCAACAAGCGACGGCTACAATTAGACTCTATGAAGACTCAAACAAAGTATCTATTAACAGAGGAATAAGACAGGGAGACACAATATCTCCAAAACTGCTCACCCTGGCCTTAAAAGGTGTTTTTAAAAAACTAGATTGGTCAAATGTAGGAGTTAACATTAATGGTGAACGGCTCTCCCATTTAAGATATGCCGACGATGTGATCCTAATCGCCGAAAAAGAAGAAGACCTCACACAAATGTTACTGGAACTAGAAAGTGAATCGAGAAAGATCGGACTGAACATGAATCTAAAAAAAACGAAAATACTGAGCTCTCAACAGATACAGGTTACAATTAAAGGAAAACAGATTGAAAATGTTCAACAATATGTATACTTAGGACAAAAGATAGTAATTGGTAAACAAAACAAGGATATAGAGATTGAACGAAGAAGGCGACTAGGGTGGGCTGCGTTCGGAAAACCTTCACACATACTGAAAAACAAAAAGATACCACAACACCTGAGAACCAGAATATTCGACCAATGTGTGCTTCCTGTCATTACGTATGGAGCACAAACGTGGACCCTCACACAACAATTAACAAATAAACTTAAAACAACGCAGAGGGCAATGGAAAGGTCAATGTTGGGTATCTCACTAAGGGACAGACGCCGAAATGAATGGATTAGGCATAAAACTAAAGTCACTGACATTATTGAAAGAGTCACTAGTCTGAAATGGGACTACGCTGGACATGTTGCCAGAATCCAAGACAACCGGTGGAACAGTAAAATCATCAGATGGAGACCGTGGGAGGGAAGAAGAAGAAGAGGGAGACCGGTTATGCGATGGTATGATGATATTAAAAAGGTGGCAGGACTAAGGTGGATAGACGAAGCACAGAACAGAGAGCGATGGAGGAGAAGAAGGGAGGCCTATGCCCAATACTGGGCGCAACAAGGCTATTAAAAAAAACAAATGCGAAATTTACAAATATTCCAAAATGGAAAAATAAATCTTTTGCGGAAGCTAAAGAAAAAAATATTTTCTGGCTTTGAAATTATTTAGTTAGTTATAACTAGCTTAAGCTAGAAAAAAAAACTCATTGAAATCTAGCTTAATTTCCGAAAAACAACAGTTTTGGATTTTCACAATTTTGAAAAATACCATTTTTTAACTAAGTAGAAATCACTCGGGATATTGAGCACAAATTATTGCAGTAAAAAGTTTCTTGAAAATCTAGAACTGTAGTATTTTCATTCGCCTGTTACAAGAGACTTGTGTTACTTGTCGAAGATGCGTGGTTGTCAGTGTATAGACATTGGCCTTCAAAGTAATTTTCTATTAACATCTCAATTTGCGCATTTTTCGACTTGTATTGGTTTTGAGATGAACGTCTCTATTGTAAATTGCAAATATGAGATATTTTTCCTAACGACATGTGCGTATGCAGCAATTACGCAATTAGGTACTCTAGAACAGGGACTCTCAAACTTTTTCTTTCGCATACCACTCAAATATCTGCATGCACAATCTCGTACCACCAATTCAAATCGGTATACGTACCGTACCACTCTATGTATGTTACGGTGAGGTGTGTCCTATGTTACAGTTACACTAATGTACATTTGTACAATGCTAGAAGATGCAAACTATGAACTTAATATTTTGTTGCACAGAAAATGTTTACATCAACATCATAATCATCCTGCATATATCAATCTATTTCGGACGTAAGCCTCTCCTGCTGATCGCCATCGTTGTCTGTCGTGTGCTTTCTGGATCCAATTGTAATTTGCAACTCTTTTAATATCATCTGTACACCGCATTGAAAGTTTCCTTTGAATCTTCTTCCAGCTCTGAGTTTCCACTGCATAAGTACCTTTATCGGTTGTTGATGCGATATGTCCCGTCCATTGCCACTTCTGCTGAAAAAATGTTTTCTACTAAATCCTGTACTTTTGTTAAATCGCTGATCCTCCTATTGGTTTACGATGTTTTAATATTATATCCAACATCGCTCTCTGTGTCACTAGCAATTTAGATTTCGGACAATCTTTATAGTATTCCTTCTGAATGCGGCAAATACTCTATAGGTGAAACATCAAGGCCATTAGAAGTTAGGGTTAAAGAACACTAAAATTTTATTAATAAATACCAGATTGACATATCTAAAATAGCAGAACATGCTTGGAATAACAACCAAAAAATACATTAGCATAACACTTTAGACTTTATCTAAAGAATCGATATCAACTAGACGTAAAATAAAAGAAACTGCATATATTTTACTGAACAAAGACGAATGCAGATCCACACATTGAGTTAATTTAAATGCTACTTGACTATCCATTCTTAAAGATGTAATAAAGTAGTCTGTCACTATCACCCTGTTTTTGGAGAGGTTAGTCGCATTCTGCTCGATCTGCAATAAAATAAGTTCTCCTTTTTCATTTTTAATTTAATTGATCATTCATGTTTTAATTTTTTTATTTTGTAGTGTGGCGAAATACCCAAAAAAATAGCATGTTTAACTCTGTTTGTTGTGATTTGTCAATAATAAAAAAACATAAATTTCTTGAGCGTCAATATAACATTGCAAGCTTGAAATTCTGTTACTGCGGTTGTATCAATGATCCATTACTATCATTTTGTTAGGGAACAAACCAAACTACCAGCATGAAATAATAATGCAATAATTTATAACGAAATAACTTTTCAGTTTGTCAGCTTTTCAGCAATAAATGATTGAATTACCGGGTTCTTTTAGATCACAGCAGTTGGATACAATGCATAAATGTATTATCAAATTACCAATATCAATAATTTTAACTGAACTTTAAAGATGTATTTTTGTATTTCGCACAACGTTACTAAAATCCCTAAATACATTAAAAGCTTTAAAGCCCTGCCATGGACAAAGGTGTTTAATATTATATCCTAAAAAGCCGATTAAAATTGGCACAAGTGTCTACATCCGTACTATTTTAGTTAAATTCTCGGAAATAATTTTCATATACTCGATACAAGGAAATTGTTTTCGTTACCTGAAACTTCGCACTGCACGTGTGCATTTGCGCATTTGTGGAGGCGTTTTATCGGTGACGAATGGAACTGTTAATATAAACATGCCGGGGAATTACTTATCTTTTAGATATTCACGTCGCCAGTTTCTAACTGAATGTTAGTAATAGAGATGGAAACGTGGTCAAATCTAGTTTAATGTATTGTGTCGAATGAAAACTTTTTATATTTAACATAGATATTATTATATTGTTAATAATTAATCAGTCGGAATTCACACGGGGCAAATATATATACAACCGAAAGAAGAAGATTTACACCTTGTAATCTACATCCCTAGCAGCTATCAGCAGCGGCGCACCTTTCACCAACTTTGATGTTTTCTTTACATTTCGTCACACTTATGAAGTTATAATGATAATTAGAAATATAATTTGTTGAAATTTTAATAAGAAAATACGTATATATTACGGCGACGCAACTGCCGAGGTTTTTAGCACTAAGCATAAATGCAATAAGTCATTTATAGTTTGTATAACAGTCAAGAGTCACTTGAATATTGTAGTAAAATTACAATGTCTTCGTTTCCCAAAGCTATCCTTAGATCAGTTTTGATCTGGAATTTGGTCCTAAGGTTATCCCCACTCATTTATCAGATGTTGCACAGTGATGGGTGGTTGACAGTCATTACATATGGGTCATAGGTGACTGTGAGTTAATTTTGTACGTCCTATTCGGAGTGTATTAAGTATCGCTTTTTTTTCTGGGTAATTTAGAGATACTACTGTATTTTTGAACGTGATCTTTGATTCTCCGTCGTTTGTTTCTTGCAGCTTCTTGCCATTGTTGTTTCCAAGTCGTCCATATGAGGTTTTTGTGATGATTTTGCACTTTTAGGATATCTGACATTTGACAAATATTTTTAATATACTTAATATATCTAACAGTTATTAGTCTAATTTAATATTTCTGGAACACATTCCAATTACGTTTTATATAATTCTAATGCTGGATCTGACTGAATTTTCTTTTTGTAAAGTGCACACATTGGATTTTACTCGTGCTAATTTTCAATTTGTTGTTTCTAGAGTGCTTAAAGCGTTTTGGAGCAGATTTTTAGTAGAATTTATGTCAGTTCTGGTATGTAACTGACTAAGTCATCAGCTTCCATAAGCTTCTTAACCGGGAAATTGATATGTTATGCGATGCTATTGATTGCTATTCGAAAGAGGGTGGTATCAATACAAAGCCTTCTGGAATCCTGTTAACCTGATTCTGCATCTGAGATGTGATATTGTTAATTCGTGCTTGGAAAGTTCTGTCAGTCAAGAAGTTGTTGATAAAGTGTATCATATGGCCTCGATATCCCCACTGGTGAGGTAAATTAATGACTTGATGCTTCCATATTCTGTCATATGCTTTTTCAATATCACAAAATATTGCCATTAAATGTTATCCATTAAGAATGGTATTTCTAATATTGTATACTTAAAATTTGCTAAATTATCATTTGTACACCTGTTATTGCTCCAACCACTTTGAGTTGTTTCTAGTTGATTTTCTTTTCTTGTTCCAGGCCCAACATAAGTCTCTTACCAACATTTTTTCTAAGAGCTTATATAACGCGTTTGTCATATTTATTTGTCGTTATTTGGAAGGATGAATCTTCCTTTTAATATAGGAACCATGGTTGCTTTTCTCCAAATTCATGGGAACACATTTTTACCGATTTTAGTTACAGAATTGCAAAAACGTTAATTTTGATGACTCGAGCAAGAATTTAATTATGTCAAAATAAAATTGATCTGGTCCTGGACTTGTACCTTTACCTTGATTTAAAAGAATTTCCACTACTACGCCATTCAATATTATAGTATTCATTTGTCTTAATTTGTGGTTTTAATATTTATTAATGTATTGGCACTGATGTTACCTACATTATTTTCTTATTTTTCTTTGATACAATTCACTTGTGTAGTTGCTGTTACTCAATACGTCGCAGAAAAATGTACTAAAAGTCTCGGCTATTTAAATGGCAGATGTTATGCTAACATTGTTGGCATTTAAGGCAGCAACATAAAACATAGAATCTAGTCTTTTAATGTGGCTAAGGCGATTGCATAATTCTTTGTTGGTTGTCATGCAGAAAACTGAACTTATGTAATTGGCCCAAGTATTTTATTTGCCCTTTTTAATTATCTTTCTTGCCTTAACCCATGTTTTCTTAAATACTATAACATTGTTAATAGTTCTCTTCCGTATGTAAGAATTGAAAGATTTTTTTCTATTTTGGTTGCTTTTCTACATTCTTGGTATCTATTAATTATTGCTTCCTTATTTGGTACTGCCTTTTTTTGCTGTGTTTAATATTTGCGATGTAATTTTTTTGTGCTGATGTTGTTGTCGTCAAAACTTAAATTACGATTTTTAATGTATATGGCAAATTTCGATGTTTTCATAGCAAATCTTGATAACTATAGGAGATAAGGAAAAATTAACCCACCATAATCGATCTTTTTCCAAGAAAAGCTTAATGGTGAAAATAAAAACTGGCTATAGTATTTTGTTTTCGAATCATAAATAAAAGTTAGATTTTTCGTTTTGTAGCTATATCTCTCTTAGTTATGAAAATGGGTATAAGTAATTTTTACGTTCTTATGGACTTTTTTAATAAGACTGTAGTGGCCAGTTTTTCAAACAAAGTTTCAAATTTCGAGTTATACCATAAATTTATATTTTTTATATGGAACCCATAGTTGACTATAGCATCATGGTAAAGAAGATTTTTTCTCTGAGTAACAAAGGATTTACTATAACATCCAAATGAAGATGAAATGCGAGTGATATTGCGAAAATACAATCAGATCTGGAAAGCTGGAAAATTGTCAGATTATTGGTGTACATCCCTGTTTATCCCAATACACAAAAATGGGGCGACCACCACTTGCAACAATTATCGCACAATCTCACTTATTTTCCAAGCAAGCAAGATAATGCTACAGCTAATAAAACACTCAATCTGATACAAATCTTGGAAACATGCAAATAACTTCAAATCCCAGTGATAATGCACTTCATAGATTACAAGAACGCGTTTGACTGAGTAAATTTGAGCCAATGTATTAGAATCTGGAGTCTCAAATCATTTAATTCATCTTACCAAAGATCTCTACAAAGCTAATACTACCAAAGTAAAGATAAATGATGCTGAACCGTCGTCTTTCACAGTTTAAAGAGGAGTACATCAGGGCGGGATTCTATCACTGGACTTGTTTAACATTCATGGGGGATTGATAATAGGAGCAGCCCAAGAAGGTTAGGAAAGAGGACTCTCAATTGCGGGCAAGAACGTTTTCAACTGACGATACGCCGATTACACAACTTTATTTGGAGCCACTGAAGAAAAGATGGTAACATTCTTTGAAGGAATAAAAGTTGAAGATCAGAAAAGAGTTTGGAAATTGTAAATGTACAGAGACCAACGCGATGGTTCGACTAGGTTCAGCAGGCAGTCGGGGAACTGCTTTACAAAGCCATAAAACGAGCGAGACCTAGCTGAACGAAGTAACCTTATAAATATTTGCACTGAGATCACGAAGTTCAGACATAAAAAGACGATCAGAGAGAAAGCTTTTGGGGAAATGCATCAGTTATTACATTTTGGTAAGTGAACCAGACAAAAAAGAATAAACTCTCAAAAGGAAAAGAACGTGATGTGCTCCCGTCTATTTTTTTAAATAATTATAATCCTTTTCTTATATAAAAAAAATAGCTTGGTTATATAACCTGTAATTGCACCGTACCTATCAAGAAAGATCCACTGGACCAAACGTTGCTATAATAACCAGGGGCTACACTTATTTTAAGAACCAGTTTGCTTGAAATCAGAAACTTAATATCCTTATTTTTTAAAAATTTCGCTATAAAAATCAAAAACAAGAAAAATCATTCTTATGTTATATGTCAAAGGGATTAAGTACCTATTAGCCATGATTCGAAAATTGATTCTAATTTGCTTCAAAGATTCATAAGATCTCTGAAAAGTAAATTTCACTTTTAGATCTAAATTTCGCGTGTAGCTATACAATTTGTAATATTTTATTATTTAAATTAAATAATGGTAAATGATTATTCTTTTACTATGCACACGTAGTTATCGTAATAAGAGCGATATTTCCTTGACGGAAAGTAAAGGCAAGAAATTGTCTGCTTTTCCTAAAGGCAATAATAGATTGCGCATACAAGGAAGAAGAACAAGAAGAAGATACAAAATAAATACAAAGGCTTGATTCGCAGATTAGGCCAATTGTTTACAATAAAACGAGGTTTCCACTCTGAAAGTACCCTTACAGGATGCCGACGTAAAATTTTCTGGACTTTTATTATGCTTCTAACCAAGGAGCAAAACACTCCCCTGATATACCTACCTATGCTATTTATTGGTACTCGACCTTTAAACTCATGAGGGAAAGAGCTGTAAATTACAATGACAATTATCTATAACGACGGTATTCAGATGTGCACTATTTTGAAGCCCTTCGTCGCTTATTCAGACATTTAATAAAAGGCCTCGGTTGATTATTTGATAATATTGCCACCTACATAACCAAGTGAAGAACAAATTCAACTTTGAATGTAAGTTCCAAACTCTTGCAATTAAGGTACATATCCAGTTAGCACATAGCTTCACCATCATCATTATCAATATCAAATATATTTATTGTGTTGGAAATTAGAATTACATATTATAAAACATAACAAATACATTTTTTGCAAGCACAATTAAAACAATTTTAAAACGATGTTTGAAAAACTTCATCTAAATTGTAGAACATAATCTTGAAGAAGGTGTTTCAATTTTATTTTGAATTGCTTAAGAGTCTGTGGACCTTTTATACTTGCAGGCAATTTATTATAAATAGATAATCCAGTGTACATAATAGATTTTTTAAAGAGTTTATTAGTAGGTTTATTTACTTCTAAATTTTGTGAATTTCTAGTATCGTGTTTGCGAATATCATTTTTTTTACTGAATGACGGCAGCTGTTTAAATACAAGTGATGCTGTTTCGAGTATATATAAATTTGTAATAGTAAAGATTTTACTACATTTGAAAAGGTTAAAGCTCTTTTTTGAATTTTAAATGCTGTGTTTAATATCATTAAATCAGCCACACTTCAGAAAGATATACCGTAGCAAAGTACTGATTCAAATAAAGCAAAATATGCTCGTCGAGTAATCTTTTGACCGACTTTGTAAAGCAATACTTTAATTGTATAACAAGCAGTAGTAAGTCTAGTGCAGAGAGATGAAATGTGTTTATGCCATTTTAAATTTGTGTCGATGATGATCCCTAAAAACTTTATGTGATTTACATTTTCTATTATATTATTATCGATATTAACCAGGGCTGTAGAGTCGGAGTCGGAGTCGGGAGTCGGAGTCGGGAGTCGGAGTCGACGAGTCGGAACCTTTAGGGTGGAGTCAGAGAGGGAGTCGGAGTATAAATTACCCGACTCCGACTCCCACTTATCAATTTTTTTTATAAAAACGCCAAAAGCTATCAAACTATTTGAACGACTGTAGTACTGACTATTTGGAGACAGACTCAGGGTTAATAAAAATCGATTTTTCTTTATTTATGTTAGTTTATGAAACTGCAAGTGCACTACTATAACATGTTAATTTATAGGTCCACGAGTGTGCAGAGTGTGTTCTAAAATCAGTGTGATCACCGCTTGTAAATTTAAATTCCTGCCAAACTATTTAAACAATGCCGACTTTGTTCTTGTACGGCGTAGTAGACGGTTTTTCTATATCTTACCATTAACTGTTTTATGTGATTAACAATAAAACAAGCATAGTACGTATTTTTACTATTATTAGTATTACCTCTAATTTCTAACTTTCATAGTGCACCTTATTTTTATGTTTTAACTGTTTCAAGATGTATTCTAAAAGTTAAACCAGTTTCAGCATTTTGTTATATTGTTACTGTTTATGGTGTTTTTGTTTAATTGGCAATATTTGAAGGGCACTTCTTTGGTGTATTTGTTTTGTTGATTTGGCAAAATATAAAAAAATATAATTTAAATCAATGATTTTGATAATTAAATTTCTCCATTAAATTAATTATTTTAGTCAAATAATTTAAATCTGCTCAACTCTGCTCAGACGTCAGACTATTTAAATTTTCTATGACTCAGTAAACTTGTATTATGTAGGCAGGTAGTAAATGACCACTTAAGAAAATAATCTATTACGGAATGTAGTTAGTACTGTTAGTTTAGTAGGCAGGTAAGAGACTGTCTTATGTATTGTTACTCGAATTATTCTTCTTAACATAGAATTTCGGCTTAGACCGCGTAGTATTTGTATATGAACACCCAGCATTTTCTGGCTTAATGTGCCTTGCACCTTGTGAAATCGAGCAAAAACCCGCGCGATGGTCATGCTCTTTGGTGGCTCGTGTTGTTTGAGTATCTTGAGAACCAGAATACTTAGGCAGATTTGGCCGTTTTGCTGTTTGTTCATCCATATTAACTAACGTTTCGCAAGACCTTACAGCTTGCATCATCAGAGTGAAAGTCGCAACTCACCATTTTGTCTTTTATGACTACTGTTATTGTAATCAACTGAAAAAAATTAATGTCGCTTGAAAATTAAACTATCTGTCAACAAAATTATGTCTGGCATTTAGTGTTTGGTTTTCTTAAAATAAAACCATGGCCTACCGATTTTTGTCCTTTTACTTATTAGACAGCCCCTTAGTTTTTGTTAGATTAAGTGATAGCTTGTTATTTGCAAACTAATCACTTATTTGTAAAATATCAGGAAAACAATTGAATTTAAAGATGTTACATGGTTATTGACCCAAGATACCCTTATATCATCAGCAAATAGTGTCATGTTTCCTGCAGAATTGGACGAAGTGTCATTAATGTATCTTATAAATGGCAGGGTTCCCAATACACTACCTTGTGGGACCCCACATAGCACTATTTGATGAGATCTGAACATATTACACACGTTTCCGCTATATATTTTAATTTCAACTAATTGTTTACAATTATTTAAATAAGATAGAATCCAATCTAAGGAAATTCCTTTAAATCCGTAGTTTTCTAATTTTTTTAATAATATATCACAAAGTCTACGCAGTCATAAGCTTTTGATAAATCTTAAAATAAATTTACATTGGCTTTGCTGTTATTTAGGTATTCATATATAACCGAAAGCAAGTTAAAAATTGCATTATTTGTACTTCGATCTGCTCTGAAACCGAACTGTTGAGCTGATAAGATGTGATTTCAATTTAAGAAAGCGATCATGCGTTTGTGAACTAGACATTCTATAATTTTTGAAAAAGAAGATTGCAATGCAATGGGTCTGTAGTTGGACATTTCATTTTCGTTGCCGCTTTTAAAAAGAGGGTTAATTAGTGATATTTTTAAGACAATCTGGAAATTGTCCATTTTGAAAAGACATGTTAATTAGTTCAGTCAGAACATTAAAGGCGGGTTAAGTTAGGTTTTGAATAACAGGTAGATGTATTTTATCTAAACCAGCACTATGTTTGTTCTTTGAATTGTTAATTGTTTGTTTGATTTCATGTACATCCGTTGGCAAAAGAAAGAACGTTTTCGTATTTACTGGGTCAATTGTTGATAAGCGGTAAGTTCCTTGTGTTATATTACATGTTAAGGCTGTGGCAATAAACTGAAAATATGAGTTAAACGATTGGGCTACTGAGAATGGATCTTCAATGAGAAAATTATTATCTGATCTTAATTTAATGGTAGTAGATTGTTCTTTTCTTTCCTTACCTGTAAGTGAATTAATTATATTCCAATTTTTTTTGGACTTATTAGACGATGTAGACATTTTTTGATAGTAAATATTTTCGGATAATTTTATTGTACTTCGCAGAACTCGATTATATATTATCATTATCAGCTTTCGGGACTCCATTTCTGGATACCTCCCCAAGTTTATTCCATTCTTTTCTGTTGGCTGTTTTACTCATCCACTGGTTACCTGCAATTTGCTGAACATCGTCTCGCCAACGTGTTTTCGGTCTTCCTCGATTCCTTTTACCTAGTTTTGGTCTCCACTCTGTTACCTTCCTCGTCCATCGATTGTCTTGTATTTGCAAGAGATGACCCGCCCACTTTAGTTTTTGTCGTGCATGAGGTGATGTCAGCTACTTTGGGATTTTTGCTGATCTAACTATTCGTCTTCCTGTCCTGTAGTCTGATTCCTAGCACGGATCTCTGTAATTGTTCTCTATGCTGCTTTTATCTTTCTAGTGCAACCTTCTGTGAAAGTCCAGCATACGTCATTGTTGGCATGGCACATTGGTAAAGCACTTTTGTTCTTAAGCGGTCCATTCTAGCTGTATCCTTCAAACTAAGAAAGTAAGTTTGACAGTCCTTTGAAAAAGAAATTTTTGTTCTAAATAAATATATTCTTCGACCAATTTGATTTCCTTTTCTTTTTCAAGAAGCATTGGTGTGGTGGTATCATCATTGTTTTAGACACGTCCATGTGGAGTCTGCATTGTTGGGTTGCTGATTTTAAATCTTCCATTATTTTTTCCATAATTCATGTTATCTGCAATGAGAACAATATCATCTGCAAAGCGTAATTTGTTCAGCAGTTTACCATTTACATTAATTCTTTCGCTACTCCACTCCATGGTTTTAAATATGTCTTCTAAGGTATTTGTAAAGTCTTGGAGATATTGTGTCTCCTTATTTTATACCCCGTTTGAGATTGATTAGTCGTGTTCCATTGTGGACTTGAACTGTCTTGGTAGCCTCGTCATATAGATCTTCAATGATTTGTATGTATCAAATCAATGCGACATCTTTTCAGTTCGTTTAATAGCGCCCACTTTTTTGCAGTACACTAATTGCTTATATTCTTGGCACTTTTCTATCAATTGTTGTAGATAATGCATGTATGTGGTCTATGGTGTGGCATCGTTTTCGGAAACCCGCTTGTTCGATGAGTTGGGATGCATCAAGGAGCTAATTAGACACTACCCAGAATATATGTATGCGCTAAGCATGTATGAAATAAAAATAGCCATGAAACAAATACAAGATCATAAAGGAGAAGGACCAGATGGCATGGTAAGCGAATACATAAAATTGGGTGGTAAGCGAATACTGAGCTGCTTAGAAAAACTATTTAATGAGTGCCTTCATATTTTGATTTGGCGGGTTTTATGCTTTAATTGGTATATTGTAGAAAATGTAGCGGTTGTCGTTCTGTCTACTACCAACTGACTAAATAATCGAGAGTCGCGCTAAGCTTGCCTTTTCGTCTGACTATATTTCTCGATTAGCATTATAAATTATCTGCCCTATCGCGTTACTTAAAAGCATTCTTTTGAGATGTTTCTTTC
This sequence comes from Agriotes lineatus, assembly GCA_940337035.1. Classification (NCBI taxonomy): domain Eukaryota; kingdom Metazoa; phylum Arthropoda; class Insecta; order Coleoptera; family Elateridae; genus Agriotes; species Agriotes lineatus. The sequence goes on from CALNHX010000792.1 coordinate 153,402, forward strand.
AGAGATATTATCCTTTCAAGACATGCCAAATTGAAAAAAATCTGTAGATGGCTTTACTTAGAACTAGACTAAACAAGCAATTTTAAAAGAGAAAGGAAATTAGGGGTAAAAATATCTTGACTCTCGCAATAATACTGAAACAAAAAGGAAACACTTGATAATGCAAATTACATCAAGTTTCAAATAAAAACAGATTGTCGCGGGTGGTATTCGAATTTGGACGCCTGTGAATGCGATTTCCAGGCAAGCAAATCACTCGCTTGTTGTATTCGGCAACCGAGAAGCCTCGCATCAGTGCGACGCGGGTAAATTAAATATATGGCTTATTATTGACCCGTTTTGCTTTTTTACAATGTTTAACTTGTATCTGTTGGGTCCCATTTTCATCAAGGGTAAAGCCTGAGCTATGTGCAAATCATTACTTTTGTTTATTTCTCAGTTATAGCAAAAATTTAAAAAAATATATGTTTAATGTGCTCACCCAGTATATTCTAGTCTCGGCTTCATGCCAGATAAACATGCAATATGGTCTTCTCCAACCAATAGTTTTTGAGTTATACCGGTAACAGGATGACAGACAGACTGACAGACAGACGAAATTGCGAAAACATGTTTTTCGTCATCTAGGGACCCTGAAACGTGAACATCTGAAGAAATCTCGAAAGGTGATTTTTTGGCGATTACAATACTAAAGTAAACAAAATCAAGGATTTATTAGATGATGATTTATTTACCGATGGAGATACAAGCGCTCAAACTACTTCTGTCATTAATTTAATTTAACTCTTTGTCATACAAAAATAAGAACATACGCCAATTGTTCAACTCCATCAGAAGTACGAATGTTGACGAAAATTTCTTGTTTCCTCCTCACATCTAAGCAGAGCACTCGTCATGCCTTGGCAGAACCACTTACGACTGTGAGTCGTTTCATGCGAAATTTAATTCATGTTTTTATGCACTTCCCCCTTTCATAATAACGCTCGTTAATGTTTTGTTAGATTTTGTATGTGTGTATAATTTCTTAAAATTAAAATAGGAAATATATAGAGCTATATTTACAAATAGGGAACATGTGGTAACACAGCCTTTGTACTTAAGTAAGTTAATTTTTGTAAAAATAAGGGTGATGCTGAGAAATCAAGCCTTGCAATTCATAACAACTGATAAATGATTTTTTTAAAGTAGCAGATAGAGTTAATAAAATAATTTGTTTTCCTATTATAAGAATTACAACAATTATGCATTTACAACGAAATTCATAGTGTAAAGACTTGCAACTTGGTTAACAGCATTACAAAAATAGTTGGAACAAAGCAGCAATGTAAGCTGTACGCTGGAATAGAGAATACGTACAACAAACACTCGTAGTAGGAAGCTTTTTATACGTTCGAATGACATGAGAATACATTATGTGCTACAATAAACAGTAGTAAATAAATAAACAATAGTGTAGCGCTACGCATGTGTCCAGTAGCAGGAACAATTGGCGAAGCACGAACAGATCACAGAACACCTGGAGATTACGATGGCATCATTACAAAGGGAATTCCAAGCCCGGACAAATTGGTCAACTGTATCAGACTCGTTTTTGAGCAAAATCCAAAGTGGTAGCAAGTAGCAACACAGACAAAGCGATGGTGAAGGTATTGATGTAACCCTGTAAACAAACAAACCCATAGGAAGCGAGAAGATGAGGTGATTGTTAAATTATACCTTGCATCGCTGCAATTAAGTCAATTTCCTATATAACCATCCGAGGGATTTGGGTGTATAATGGATTGCAGTTCCATCGTTTGATGACTCAGCTAAAACATACATAAAGTTTAAAATTGCATGAACAATTAGTGTAATAATTAGTTAAGTTATAAATTTTCCGCCTTTTTTGTATATAATTTCCAACGTAAATGTATTGATTTCTCTGCACAATCATGTGGCGTGACCCATGTGCAATGGTTTATAACCGTCATTTAAATTAATGTGACAAATTTACAGAGAATCACAGCTACATTAGAAAAAACTCAATAACGTTTTTGGTCGTGGCTAAATTGGGGTATAAAAACGAATTGCATTTTTTTAGTGCCATTTCGAATATATTAGTCCAGAAACTATGTCGGTTTAACTCTTGAAATTTTACAAAATTCTGAAGTCATTATACCTGTTATAAAGCAACACCATTTAAAAATTGGGGTGTGTGCGGGAGTTTAAGCGAAAAACAACGAAAGTTAGATCTCTGACACGAATTGTAAGCGAATCCTTGTAATTCCTGAACACCGTGGAAATGGGTATAGCAGGTAGATGCACCATTCACCACAACCCACATCCACCGGTACCGGCCATAATCACTGCAGATTGTATGCCGAATAACGGGTTGACCATATTACAGCAGTGGCGTGCGCTTGGGCAGTCGCGTAGCACACAGTAGGCGAAACACGTTTTCTTTATGTCATTCAAACTAGCTCGTGGAAATGTAAAGTGTATGTTGACAAAACTTGTTAATGACTCCTTTTAAGACAAAAAAGTCTTAATAATTAACATAAGGAATCAATTCTTTGATCTTTTCTTGTAAGCCACTATAAACCCAAGAAATAAAAACAAAATTTTTGTTTGTGATTAGAAAATTTACAGTTTTTATTAAATTTGATATTTATGAACCCTGAGATCAAAACTTTCACTTATTCAGTAACATAAATAAATTATGCTTGTGATATCTTGAATAACGAAGCTTTCCCGAACTTTTTTTTTTTGAGCGCCTGCACTTAAATAAGGCAATTATAGTCCATATTTTATCTATAGCAGCAAACTTTCCAACACTTATTTTTTTATGTGCAGTAGATAAGCTTTTCGTTAGTTAATGGGTGATTATAAAATGTACAGGAGGGATATTCACGGCAATAGATACATTGATTTGTTAAGCAACAAATTCCTGGTTTTATTTAAGTGTCTTACAATATAATTAATGCTAGTGTTAAAGTAAAATTATGGAATAAAACGTAAGTACGCCCTGAGTGTCATTATGGCAGTGCTTGATTAAAGCTAAGCACTAAATGACCTTGTACGAAATAACCTAATTGCCTGGGAGAAAATTTACCCATCACCCTTTCTCAATTTGACCGCTGGGAGACAATTCGTCGATGTCCCAGGGTCGAACTTATTTTTGCTGTTGATAACTTGAGATGCATTCACTCATGTTAGTTTTCTCAAAGCGGTCCAATAGTTAAGTCGAACGGATGAAGTTCGACTGGCTATCGAAATCAATCGCCTCTAGGCTTTTTTTGTTTTTTGTCAGGATTTTATATGTGATGAAGTATTTTTGGAGCCATGTTGAGGTTTGAGGTCGCGATAATGGCCTGCGTAAAGTTATAAACTAACCCAGCACAGTGCCGCTCTTTAAATCACCTGCCAAAACTCTCGCCGAAAAATGTCCCGGTTTTCCGCCTGTCCCATCCGCACCTGCTTGTGGTAACTAAGATGTTGACTTGGCTAATTTATTGTACTGTGTCCTCGTATGGTGGAGCAGAGCAACTCTAGTTTTACCCCACATAGTAAAAATAGATACACTGACTAGGTTAATATGGAATATGCCGACCATTCAAAACGAAGTATAAAATGTTTAATTTTCTCATGTTTCGGCAGAAGCTACACTCTTAGTGCGATAAAGTTTACGTTATTCAGCAGCCTTGATCTTGTTCCCTGCGCCAGAGAGTTTCTTGCCAATATTGTTTTGGATAGAGAAATCTAAAATGTATGAAGCAATTTGTGTACCTATAGCAACCTCCGAGGTATCGGAAGGGATGAAGATCAACTAATATAACCGAAACAAAAACGTAACTGGAGGGATAAAGTCTATACCGACAGAAATTATATTTAGGCAAGCTAAATTATTGTTTTGAATTTATTAAAAGCCCAATGATTGACAGCCGACCTAGGAGATATCACTGTTTCTTCCTTTTGCTGACTGGTGCAGGAATCTTGTAAAAGAAATAGGAATAGGAAAATAATAATTCTGTTCTAGTACTCTACACTTAAGGTGGCGATTTACTCTCAATAAATGTAACCTAAAATTGTAGTTTACATGACTTCACTTGAGATCAAACACTACGATTAATACTGAACCAAATTAAAACTACAATATATGAAAATGAGCAGAAAGATTCAAGGAAGGTTGCTACAGTTGTTAGGCCTTTTTAGATCTAAGATTCTGGGCAATTTTTCAAAGCAGCATCAAACAACACAATAGGTACACTTGGGTGCAATTTGCAGGCCGCCGGCTCAATCGGTAGTAGGCCGCGGGATGAATGACAGCAAGAATAATATCGGTAGAGTGTTAATTAAATATAAAAAAGCCCAGAGCGCCAACAATTTTTGAAGATACGACAATTGCACCCCGGTGAACTATGGAGAAATTGTAAACTCTATACCTAGCAAGCAATACTTTCTGAAAGATAGCTTCAATAAAGGCAGACGAACCGTAGCTAACACAACTCGTATAAAGATAATTTAAAATCGTTTAATTTCATGCAGAAATACAATATATATTTTTTACATTGACTAACTAATAACTAGCATGAAATGAAAGGTGAGGACCGCCTTAATTAAATATCACATGCACTAAATGTTTTTACAATTTTGACAGAACATTGGGGTTACAACATATTAAAATGGGAAACCTCGCCAGCTGCTCGCCGCGACAGGCTTGGAGCTCTGATTCTGGACGTCGCTGCAATCGTACTTCGACGTCGGCAGAGAACGTTTCGCAGTCGACGGTGGCCGTTTTGGCCGGCAATAACAGCGCCGCTCCCACGGGTCGAAAGGCCAAACCTCGGTATTAATTACACCCCACAATACGGTACCCTCTTGTGCCCTAACTGTGCGCCGGCGACAAGGAGAAGTGCACGTGGCCAAAAGGTCCAGCGACTTCAGAGCGAAAACGCAATTTGTGCCCAGTACGGCTCGATGACGAAATGTTGCCTGGTACGACTTACTGTAAGAGGGAAAACAAAGGTTCTAATAGAACACGCACGGACAGGCTTCCTAGCGCGAAATAGTTACTCACTCCAGGTGGTTTTTGGGCGCAGAAAACAACAGCTCGAGTGTGCTAACACCGATATATCCGCAGTAGCGAAGGAAACCAACGTCCTTAAATATGTTCGGGGGCTTCAATCCATGAAACGTGAGGGCATTCCTAACTCCACATATCCAAAACAACCAAATAGCCCTAAATAAGCATCCCCGAACTAGTGAATAGCACTATTAGCGAACTGCTCGCTTCGAAAGCTGGCGAAGAAGAACGCAGCGGGTCCCGGCCTGCCAATGGTTTTTTCAGATAAAAGACTATCGCCCGAAGACTGATAAAGTCACTGCGCAACGCACCGGAAAATAGCATTCGAATTCGAAATTATGGCAGGCGGCGCATTCTGAACGTAACGCAGTATTTAAAATCTAGTTTATAAGTGACGATTTTGATTAAAATAAAATAAATGATGTGTATTTTCACGTTTAAAAATGCGTTTTAAGGAAGCTAAAGCCCTGAGAATGTTAATAAAAACTCTGATTTTATTTAACTAAAATAATACAACTACAGCAATTCTGTTGTCCTTTGACATACTTACGCGATTGTATGTGCTGAATTAGATGACCTTGAAAAGAGTGGGTATGAGGTTCAGAAGGGGTAGTTAATGCAAGGTAGGCAGATATTTTTTATAATAACCTTTTACAATCAACATTTTACTTAATTCCGATTAAATATTCGAAAAGGTTAGACTTTGCTACATGAAAAGGTATTCTTGTTTCAAATACCTGACAGCGGTAGTGTTAGGGAAAAGCGAACCTAAAGATTGAAATTTCCAGCTTCAGGAGCGTAATCCTTCACTCTTCTCGGAGCTGTAGCACCCTTAAGGGTTGTATTTAGTTAAGCCGTCTTGCACCGTGGAATAGTGAAACGCTAACTGGGATATCTCGCTTCACAGCAGTATTATTAAAAAACTAATTTAAGGACCATTTAGAGCAACCTTTTCTCCAACGGGCTAAATCTCGAAAAGCGTTTTTTCATAAATGTGGATGATATCGCGTTACACATAACACATGAATTTTAATTGATACTGCCAACGGAATTCATCTTTATAAGTTTTTGTCCTTTTGCCCCGTTAAATAAAAGTATTTTATTGACCTACATGCATCGATCTATTTTTGCGTTCTCTGCAGTGACGAATTAATTCAGTTTTGTTAAAATTTCGTACAAATATAGGCAACACCTTAACCAGGGCTATGTTCCGGCAACCACCCGTTGTTAAACAACAAGCGTATTACTGATAAGAGAATAAGAGGATTATACCTTACTGCAGGTAGAAAGTTACTTAGCTTGGTAACGCATTTGTTTATCCAAATCAAACTAATAATACAGCAAGTACGGTTCTCAAAGTAATCAATTTTATTATGATATTGGAATCAACTCTATACATAATGAAATCAAAAGAAAATTTCCTCAAGATATTTACGACATCTTAGCTAATAGTGTTGATAGTGCTAACGACAAAAATAAAAACAATAAATACATCAGCGCAAATACTAAAATAATACATATAGCAATAACATAACTGTTGTCAGTACATAAATAAACAATCTTACAAACAAATATAACTAGTGATTTTGTATACTGAAATAGATAAATTAATTTAAAAAATATGGGAAAAAAGTAACAATTTTTTACAGTATACATACCTATACACATTTTACATTTAATTGCAGAAGATATAGTTTCTTCCACGTACATCAATTTTAAAATGTCTCTCGAATAGGTAGCTGTCGAGATTGTCTTGAATCCAAAATTTCGGGAAACAATGCCAAGTTATAAAATTGTTCAAGTTTCGGAAACATATTTTGCTCCCAGAACAAAGGATCGGTTTTTATCACTTCCATTGAAATATCACTAGGAGTCCAAATAACAAAATAGCAAATGTCTTTTTTCGCGATATTTAATTGCCCTTGGATTTGGTACATGTAGCTGTCATTTTGTTTTAATTTTAATTCGCTTTCCTCTACTCGACAGAATTTGATTTTATTGTTTAATACGGCTTTTGATTTCTAGAATCGCATTTTCACCAACCACTCCGTCTGGAGATGCTGCCAAAAATGGGTGGGCTTCATCCACGAATAAACCGCAAGGATTAACCTCCATATGCATGACCCCTTCAAAATCTTCTATGGCCCGATGCTCATTTTCTTTCCCATATTTTGTAGCAGCGCTCCCAGTAAACTGTTGGTATAATAAACTTTTTATTACATTTGCGCAAGACGTTGTATTGCGCAATTTACAAATGCGGCCGAAATTTGACGCTGTCAATCTTTTCCGCCGCTCTTCATACCACCGATTGCTTCGGTGTTGCCCAACAGTTTCCTTCAAAATTTCTTCACGCCCCAAAGATAATTCCTGTACAAATTTCTGCGCTGCTTCCTTCAAGTCTTCCTCCAGCATATCCGGCGTTGGTTCAGCTGCATCCGGTCCATAATCAGCGTCTGCGAATCCAGAGTACTTAGTACGGTAACGTTTTGCTTTCTGATTGCGAAGCAATGGCTTACGCTTTTGCTAAACTTGAATTAAGTAAACCAAACTTTAGGACAAGAAATAACCCGACAAAAAATATGCTTTGAATAAACAAAAAAGTCGATTTGTGCTACAGTGGCGTCGTGACGCCCAGTGACGCCAAAATTTTAAATGGCAAGGGGGGTCGAGTGATACCTCATTTGAAAGCTCTCGTAATTCTGCGTATAATGGGCTATTTTTTTTTAAATTTTATCGATTCGAATTAAAACACCGGCAGGGTGAATATTAAGATTTTGGCAGAATAATTCACTGAATTCGGAACTAAATTAACAGAAAACGTCTGCAAACGTTCCAAAACAGGTTTAAACCGAAATATTTACTTATGAGGAAGCTCAAAGGTTTGATGATGAATGTTTCTACGGGCCTTTTCGGTTTTCGATAATTTAATTTTGTTATTTTGACATGTTTATTAAAATCGATAAAATTGAAAAAGTATAGCTTATTATACGCAGAATGGCGAGAGCTTTCAAATGAGGTATCAACCCCTTGCCATTCAAAATTTTGGCGTCGATGAGCGTCACGACGCCACCGAACTTTACGAACGCAGTGTATAAACACTGCATTCGTAAAGTAAGCCCCCCCCCCCATGCTAACTTTTGAAACACTTAAATTAGGAAAACTAAACTTTAGGATATAAAAGTAACCTAAGATACTCAAAATTTCATCCTGAACCCAAATATCTAAAAATATACAGGGTATCACATTTAAAAAACAAAAAATTAGGTCATTTCCGGCGAAACCGGAAGCGCTAAAAAATTATTTAATATGCCAGAAAATGGACTTTTGTGTATAGTTTATAACCCCCGAGCTTTACTTCGATATGTCAAAAACTAAAGAACTACAGGAGTGAGCTTCTTTTTTGTGGCATCTGGTTATAATAGAAAAACTTTGAAATAAGAAATATCCACCAAGGGGACTTCCCAAGAGGCGCGGCGCTTCTTTTGGACGCTTCCTAGTGCCTCTTGGGCGGCTCTTGGTGCTCCTTGGAACTCGCCCCCCCCCCACGCATAGCGGGGGTTGCGGGTGCCTAGTTACGCCACTGCTTATAATATTTTTTAGAACAAACATTGGAGACCAAAATGTATAGAACTAACTATGGAATCTTGCTGAATCGTATAATAATTATACTAATATTGAATTCGAAAAATTGTGATTTTATCTAAAATATTAGTTTGGTCTTGATAATATAGATTCATTGGTGAATTAAAAATATTTACTTTAACAATTTCAAAATTTTTATTTTTTAATAGTAAATACGATATGCCTTAATTACTAGTTATTGTACATACATACCGGTATCTATTTTATAATACGAATATTTATTCCTGGTTTAGCCATATCCGATCATTAGACTATTTAAAAACTAATTAAATATTCATTTATCCAAGAAAATATGTAACTACATATTGGAAATACATAAATGAATTGTATACGTGTCGGAAGGCAATGCAATATTTAAAATGTGAAACAAAATGTCAACGCAAACGCTTTGGTATTTAGTACCAAGAAACATTTTAATTCGCTTAACTTTCCAGTTCTTAATCTTTTTGGAGTCTCGAGTCATACACAAACAATTAGTCTTAGTTTTAGTAGTTATGCAACTTTACATACATCAAACAGAATTTTATTTTAAGTAAATGCCAGCCTTAAGACGTATTGTCGGACCTGTGTTCATAGGAATCAGTGGCGTAATTATAGAACCCGCAAGAACCTGCAATTCGAGAAGGAAGGGACAGGTAATGACACCCTGATCGATTATTACTTTTTAAATTTACCATTTTTATTATTAAAAGCTTTGTGGCGCAAATACACTCATAAAAAGGTTTGCTTGGGACATCTACAATATTATTAATAAAATTTCTGAGAGGAATGTCATTTTGTATGTGGTCGAACAATCATGACTTCACTTTAGCGCGAATTTTGAAATGGTGTCATTTTCATAATGATTGCTTAAAAAGTAGCCCTTATTGACATATGCACTAAGATACAGAACACCTACAATCAAGTTTGTAGTCGCCCCATAAAGTTAGAAGAAATTGTATGCTCATAAATGGAATGTGTATAGTTTTTGCTTCCATATTTCTAAATGATTTTAAATAAATTTAAAACTGTTTTACTAAATGTTTAGATAACATTGAAATTCCAGCATCGGAATCGCATGCCAGAATACGATGCATTAGCGAATTGAGCGTCAGCTGTCAGCTGTCATTCAGGACCTCCTGACTCAATATTAGGGGCAAAAAAGAAACCACCGACAACTTACCGAATTACAAACGCGCAGAGATCTAAGTAACTCTGAAACCTAGTGTTATTAAAATATTAAAATTAAACACCAGAGAGAGCAAAGGAAGAAACACGTAAATACAGGATGCCCATATAAAATTGAAAATAATGAAAAAATCTCAGAAACTACACCTCTCAAGAAAAGTTAAATGACTTATCTCTCGCGGCTATAAAGAATGACGCAGCCAAGATTATAGACATAGATAAAGCAACAATAGTACTCCTTGTAAACTGAACATAATTCAAGTATACGCCCCACCATCGACAAGTAGTGAAGATGAAAGTGAAAGGTTTTATAGGGACATCAAAATTGCATTAAAACATACACATTATTGGGGATTATAATGCCAAGGTAGGCGTTGGGAGAGATGATGTCTTGGAAGCAGAAGCGGCAGAGGGAAAACACTTGTACAGTTCTACAAGGAAGAAAATCTTGCAGTGATGAATACATTTTTAAACTGCCTCCCCGACGATTATATACATGGAAATCACCCGCTGATGGCCAGGGAAATACTGTTCGGAATAAAATTGATTATATATTAATAAATAAACGATTCCAAAACCCTATAACATTGACTAAGAATTACCCAGGAGCAGATATATCATCGGACCACAACCTACTCCTTGCCACAATGAAACTAAAACTGAAGAAGCTAAAGCAGAAGGAACACAGAATATCAGTAAACACGAGAAAACTTAAAGAAGAAAACATAAAAAAAAAAGTTCAAAACGAGATAAACAACAAACTTATCCAAGCACAAGAAAACAATAGTGACGTAGACAACACAATAGAACAGAAATAAGATATAATCAAGAACATACTACTTCAGACAACTAAAGCTAATCTAACATCCCAGAATACAAGAAAAATAAAAACTGGATGACTGAAGAAGGCCCGACCCTTATGGAAGACAGAAGAAAATACAAGAACAGAGATGAATCTACTTACAAAAAAAATCCATAAACAAATACAGAAAAAGATCAAAGAAGCAAAGGAGGCTTGGCTAGAGGAGAGATGCACCGAGATAGAGGAATTAGAAAATCGACATGATACATTCAACTTACATAAAAAAAAATAAAGAGGCTCCAGGGATGTATAAAGCAAGAAATATTAGTACACTCACAAACAGAGATGGTGAAATAATCCTAGAGAATACAGAGAAAATAAAACTATGGAAGGTATACCTGCAGGAACCCTTTCATGATAAACATCGTGAAAATGTTGTTGAACGCACTGTAACAGTAGGATCTTCAATCACCATGGAAGAACCCCGAAATGATATCCACAAACTCAAGGCTTGAAAATGATAGAAGAATCCAATCTGAAATTGATAACAGAACTGTTCAATGATATTTATGAAAAAGCTGAAATTCCGAATGACTGGTTAATATCAGTATTTATTCCGATCCCCGAAAAAATAAAATGCCAAAAACATGCGCAGAACACCGAATCATTAGTTTGATGAGCCATATGCTGAAAGTTTTATTAAGAATCATCGATGAACGAATATATCCAAAATTGAAACGAAATATTAGTGAGTCGCAGTTTGGCTTCAGAAGTGGGTTCGGTACAAGGGAAGCTCTGGTTAGCCTTAATTTTTTAATTCAAAGAGCGGGTGATGTCAACACGGACGTCTACGCATGTTTCATAGATTTCGAGAAGGCCTTTGATAAGGTGAATCATGGGAAACTAATGGCTATTTTAGAACAATCGGGATTGGATGGTAAAGATCTTCGGATTATAGGTAAACTATACTGACACCAAAAAAACTTGCATTCGCGCTGCAAATGAAAGATCGGAAGAATTCTCAGTCCTACGAGGAGTACGGCAAGGATGTGTGTTGTCACCACTGCTATTCAATATGTATTCGGAGAGCCTGTTTAACGATGCGCTAGAGGAAGATTAAGATGGAATAGTGCTAAATGGAGAATATATTAACAACTTCAGATACGCCGACGACACCGTGGTGCTTTCAACGAAGGGCTTCAACAATGAGCGGATAGAGTATCAAATACTTGTAGGAATTACAACATGCGCCTGAATACTTCTAAGACCAAGGTTATGATCATCACTAAAACACAACAACCTATAAATCACTAATTTTGAGCTGACGGAGCATTACTACAGAGAGCCCCAACGTTAAACTACTTGGGAACTCATGTGAACGATCAATTAAATCACTCTAAGAAAAATAAGATACGGATTGAGAAGGCTAGAGTCATTTTCAACCGTATGACAAATGTGCTCTGTAATAAAAAGCTAAATTTAAAAACCAGCATTCGATCCCTCAAATGCTATGTGTTCACGGTTCTGCTCTATGGAGTTGAAGCTTGGACCTTGACCGATGATGCCTCCCGACGCCTCGAATCTTTTGAACTTTGGTACTATCGCCGAATACTGAGAATCTCTCGGATTTATCATGTAACCAACGAAAAAGTACTTCAGCAAATGCAAAAAGAAAAAGGAATTCTTAAAACATCCAAGGGGAGGAATATTTTGGGCACATCATGAGAAACAGTAAATATAGACTGCGGCAACTTATCACCGAGGGTAAAGTAGAAGGAAAACGACGACCCGGGAGGGGCCGCATATCTTGGCTGAGGAACATACGCCAATGGACCGGGAAAACATCTGCTGAATTATTTAGAGCAGCAGTAAATAAAGTTATTTGGGCCAGAATGATCGTCAACGTCCGCTGAGGATATGGCGCAGTTAAGAAGAAGAAAACAATAAACGCATTTGCAAAAATACAAGCATGAAAGAAATATTGTAAGTGCGGGGGACGTTCAAATTATTGAAATAAAATTGAAAAGCGGTCGTATCAAAGTTTGTGGGTATTTGGATGTTCCTGGTGTACATTTACGTGTTTTTTGTCATTATAATATAACAAAGTAACTTAGTTTTGTATTTACCTACTGTAGCTTGTGCCATGTATAACTATTTCGTTATTAAAATGTTTCAAATCGTATAACTTTATTTTCAAATCATATTTGCGTGATACGCGGTATCATTTGGGGAGGGGTGGAGGGCGCAAACTGATCTTGCAGTGGGGCTCAATTTTAAAGTTACGCTACTGATAGGAATGTTTGCGTTTTCTTGAGGAGTACTATTACACCTTAAAGTTTGTCATAGGTACTACCTGCTCTCGAAGTTTGTCACCGTTTTTCGACACCCTGAAAACTACTGCTCTCAGCGATTTTAAGCACGAGTACCTTTTTCATGTAAAAGTGTTGCTGTAATAGGTTATTATACAGAACATCTATCAACTTTCTATAAGTGCTTCTGAATTTATACCAACTTACTTCAAGGTCATCTAATTGAGTATATAAAATCGTGTAGATATGCTAAGTTACACCATATCTGCTTTATCTGTATTATTTTAAATGTGTTTTTTATTGTTCTTCTCAGGCCTGTAGCTCTCTTAAATCGCATTTCCAGACCTATGTTCATGTGAACTTTTCTCTTATTTTCATGAGAACTATCATCCTTTAAAGTTTCTTATCCGTTTTCATTAACACCCTGTCTAATTCAGGGTGTTCCTAAAATATGTGAACCTTTGTTAATCTCATATTCCGGGATCGAAAATAAGACTATGTGATTATATCTAAATGCGCTTGGTTAAACCAGTATTCTGATTCAAAGTTTTAAAAAAAGAGTGTTCTTATAACAATAATCTGCTTGGGTTGCTTCATACGTTTATTATCGGTGGACTGTTAGTGAATGAAACATGCATGTAACCAAAGCCGTAATCCATAAGCTCTCGCGCAATATATGTTATTCAGGAAATGTTAGTAGAGGTAAATTGAAACTCTCCAATTAAAATATTTAGAGGTTAATTGGTAATACTCAATCAGTCAAGGATATGACAGCGTCTCTTCAATGAAAGCCTGTTTTAATGGGGTGTAGACAATAATCTCCGAATCTTACCCAGAAGCCTTAATACTACGTGCCAAATTCAGCTACCGTTACTATTATAAAATCTGTTGGAATTTTCAATTCCTCGGCAAAGTATACCAAGTGCTTAAAGAAAAATATCAGAAGAAGCTTATCTGAAACTGAAATGTATGAGACCCGTTGGGTTGACAATCATGATGTGTCGATAAGATTTAAGAAAATTCGCAAAGCTGTTGATACACGGAAAAATTAAAATTTGATGTGGAAGCTGAAACGCGACATTTTTTCTAAGATCTACTATTGCCAGCGATTTTGTCATAAGTTTACGAGTATGTAGTTTAGCAATGTTATTCTCATATACACTGACACTTTAAAATACTTTACTGTACGACTAACAGCTGCTTTACATGTCGATTTATTTATACAGACTGTTAAAATTTTTTGCGAAAATATCAATTTAAAATGTCCAATGATATTCAAAACTATACAATAATTACTGATAACTGTAAAGGAAGAAATAAAAATTCCACGATTAGCGTCCGACAACAGCATATATAAAACTACAGCAGACAAGATCCAGACACTTATTTTTGAATGGCTTTCAGGATTCCACTCTTCGGTGGGTTGATTGATTAGTTTTAATCGAGATTCCAAAATCATAAATCCACATTATCATCTCATCTGTATGGAGGAAAAATTAGTCTAACTTGAATAATTATTACTTTGCACTTTATAAAAGATTTTTGAAATGGGACTCTTTAAAAGTGGCTGAAAGAAGTAAACGATCGACCAAATTGTGCCATCGAAGCCCTCGCAAAATGCAACCACCACGTTTCATAGCATTTACAAGCTTTTAACAAATTTGTCGAAATTTTCTGTTTCTGCACATACATGGAGAGCATTTCCTTCATTGAAACGCCTCAAAACTTATTTAAGAAATACCACCTTCCAGGTGTGGAAATTAAATTTAATTTTGTAACGTGTTGCTTAATATGCAACCGTAAAGCGTGAAGAAATTGTATCCTTTGTATAATTTTTGCCATTAAATAAATATAATGCCATATTTAAATTCGTTTCTGTTGCTCCGATATCTTATATCTAATTTTTTTCATTCTACATGAGTCTTATCATGTTTAAAATGCGACATACAATAAGCTCGAGCAACAAAGTAAACGTAATTAACATTACAGAAAATAGTTTAATCTATATGATATTACTATAAATATTTTGACGATAAGAAATTACGAAAAGAAAGAAATAAATAAGGCGGTCAAATGACCTCTGAGTTCTATCAAGACTTTAGGATCTCCTGACCAACAGATATCACAATGAATATGAAAATCTCATACTCAAAGTATCCTTCTAAGGACCCATCGACTTGAAAATTCAGCCCAAGTATCCGAATTTGTCAACTAAACACTGAAAGTATCAACAGAGCTAAAGGCCAACATCCGACGATTTTCCATACTGAGCCAGCTAATTTCTTTGATTTTATGCGAAATATGTTGACGCCTCCTTATTCCATATATAAATCTTAAGCACGAATTTTGAACTAATTGAATTTTCTTTTTAGTAGTGCTGTCAATGCAAGGACCATATACAACATCACAATAATTGAACTGGGACAACACCAATGAGTCACACAGCAATTTTTTTACATTTTTACTTAACACATGTCTGTTATTATAAAGCAGTTTAAGGTTACAGTAAGCTCTACGTACGCAGCCATTAATGTGTTCTTGAAATCTAAGTTTGTGGTCAAAGACCACTCCCAGATTACGTGCAGTACTAGAACACGTTATTGGTGTATCTTTAATTTTAATTTGAATATCCGGTAAATGCATACTCCTGCTGTTTGGGTTTCCAAAAACAACAACAACGGATTTAGTTGGGTTGATTTTGAGAGAATGTAATTCTGCAAACTTTACTAATCTATTCAAATCATCATTAATAAGACTGCAGGCTTGGTTGGCACTTTGAGGTTTAAACGATAAATAAACTTGTGTGTCGTCAGCATACTGATGGTACAGGCAATGTCTTAATGTTGAACTACAAAGGGTTGTGGAATATATTGTATAAAGTAGAGGTCCCAAAATCGAACCTTGAGGAACACCATGCTTGACATTACGAAGATTAGACTTTTTATTATTTACTATAACATACTGCTGCCTACCGCTCAAATAAGCGTCAATTAATTTTAAAGCTGATTCATGAAATCCAAAGTGGTGTAAGATAGCTAGCAATACTGTGTGATTAATAGTATCAAACGCTTTAGAAAAGTCGAGCAAAGCTAATACTGTTAGATTGCCGTTATCTGTAGCTTGTAATATGTCATCAGCAATTTTTAATAAGGCTGTTGTACAGCTGTGATTTTGACGGAAACCCGATTGATAATTAGAAATTAAGTTGTAATCATCTAAATAATTTCTAATTTGGCTATCCATTATTTTCTCCAAGATCTTTGACAGTGCTGGGAGAATACTTATAGGTCTTAAGTCTTTTAGTTCTTTGGGAAGATTGATTTTAGCAATAGGGTGGACATTTGCTATTTTCCATTGCAAGGGAAAGACACTTTTTGACAGACAGGTGTTAATTATGTTGGTTATGAAAGGCAATAAAAAAGGACAACACATCTGCAACATCAGTATGCCGATTCCATCATCACCAACAGCATTGGATTTTATAGAGTTTAAATAATTATTAACAACATTATCATCCACGGGATAGAATTGAAATTTTGTAGTAATATTGTTTTTAATATTTTCATACATTTTTAGTACGTCTGGATCTGGGGCATCGGTACTATGAATGGAATCAATAAAAAAATTATTAATTACCTCGGCATTACTTAATTCAGAAGGAATTTCCTTATGCTTATTTTGAGAATATACATCGCATGTTCGTAACTCTTTCCAGATTGTTTTAGAGTTGCCACGAGTAGCTCGATAGTTAAGATATGCTTTTTTTTCATTTTTAACAGAAAGGGTAACAAAGTTACGTAAACTTTTATAATAGTTCCAATGCACAGCGCTGCGAGATTTTTTAAATCGTTTGAAAGCTTCGTCTCTTAAACCCATCATAAATCTGATATTGTCGGTTAACCACGGAGCCCTAGGTTTACAAAAGACAGAGGTTTTCAGTGGTGCAAAAATGTCAAAAATTGATACAATACTTTCATTAAAATACTTAACTTTATCATTAATGTTATCAATGTTTAAAATAACATTCCAATTCAATAATTGTAAGCACTTCTGCAAGTCGTCAATATTTAGTTGGGAAAAATCTCTACAAGTGAGTGTTTTGGGTTGCGGTTTAGATAAGTGAACACGAATATTACAATAAATAAGTTGATGATCTGAGAAGGTGTGTAAATTTCGAGTACCTACAGTCGTAAACATTTCAGAATTATTTGTAAAAATATGATCAATTAGTGTAGCTGTTTTTGAAGTAATTCTAGTAGGTTCATTTATTAATTGATTAAGGCCAAAACTGTCAAGCATTAACAAATACTGTGCTGATTCAGTACTGTCGGGTTCTAAAAGATCAAGATTAAAATCACCTATGCAGATAACATCATCATAGAACGGTAGCAGGTTACTAAAAGTCTCTTCAAAAGTATCAATAAACGTACGATACCTGTTCCTATGCGGCAAATATATTGTTCCTAAAAGAATCTTCCTTCTACCAATATTAATCTGAATCCACAACTGCTCGTATTCGGGAAAATCTGTTTCAGTAAGTTGCCTAAAACTAATAAAATTTTTAACATATACAACTATACCTCCACCAAACGTAGCACGATCTTTACGTATTATAGTATAATTTTGAATTTCGATAATATTATTAGTAACATTAGAGTTTAAAAAGGTTTCAGATACAGCAACAACATCATAATTATGATACAAGATATGATCACGTAACATGTAAAAGTCATTAGTTAGTGATTGAGCGTTAATGTGTGCAATACTCAGCTGATTCATTTCGATTAATGATAAACTAAACCTAAAATACAACAAAACAAGAAACACTTAAATTAAAGTTCAATCGGAAAAGGTGTTACCCATTTCTGTTGCAAGTGAGAATAATCTTATAAAAAAAATCTTATATACAGTGTCTAAAAGTAAACATGAGCACCTGCACCTGATTCTACAAATAAAATAAACTAACCTCAGTCAAATTGTTATCAAATTATTTACACAAATTTGCCAATTCCTGTGTGGTTTTGATACGCGTTTTACGGTTGTTTTTGTTCACAATTATCACACCGTCGTTCGACCATACATTTTTATAGCCGAAATGTTCACATGCATTGTTAAGTAAATCCATTCTCATTTTGGTAAGGTCCTCCCTGATAATAATTCCGGTACCTTTCAACTTCTTTTTTTCTCGAAATACGTTGGCACGATAACGGTAGCTGGCAAACTTTACAATTACAGCTCTTGGTTTTTTTTGAGATCCCGTCTGGTACGGTCCTACACGATGACATCGATCTATATTGTCTACGCTTATTGGAATACCCAACTTTTCATTAAAAACCTTGATAACGGCTCGATCCATGTCTTCATTTTTTTCTTCCTTTAAACCAAAAATGCGCAAAGAGTTCCTTCTTGAATATTGCTGCAAATCATCCAATGCATTCGTAAGTTCTTCGTTTTCTTCTTTTAACCGGGCATTACTTTTTTCCAGTGCATCGCATTTGTCCAAAAGTACTTGCAGCTTGTTTTCTATCTTCGCCATAACCATATTGGAAAGCTTGGTAGCGAACAATTCCAAAAACTTGTCGTCTTCCAAGCTATCATTAACTGCCTTATTGGCTATGTCCTTGATGTCGTTTTGTGCTTGAGTGAACACCATTTTAACAAAACAATATTTAATAATCGAGTTATTTGACCGAATAATTTTCACAACTGTAATAAATCAGCGCGGTGTGCTAAGTCGCGTCTACTCGCTTCGGCCGCTCATGTATCAACTATTTACGAGATCATTGTAAAAGTCGGTACAGTGACCATAAATAACATCTATAAACTCCCTGCTACCCCCTGACTACCTCAAGTTCTCTGACCACTTGCACATTCAGGTGGTTATATTGGTGATTTTAATAGCGACAATTTCCTGTGGAAATACAGAACATGTGATCAGAACGGTGAAAAGTTAGTCGACTGGACAGAAGTCAATAATGGCCACCTTACTTTTTACGCTAAAAACCGTAGCAGCTATAAGTCAGCTGCATGGGGAAG
The DNA here is from genome assembly GCA_940337035.1 of Agriotes lineatus. Classification (NCBI taxonomy): domain Eukaryota; kingdom Metazoa; phylum Arthropoda; class Insecta; order Coleoptera; family Elateridae; genus Agriotes; species Agriotes lineatus. The sequence continues at coordinate 172,420 of CALNHX010000792.1, forward strand.
CGAAAGCTGCCCAGATCTATGCTTGGTCACAGCAGATGCAAGCTTCCAGATACCAACAGCTAGGGAAGTTCTTACTTATTTTCCCCATTCTCAGCACCGGCCGCCCTAAAAATAGGAACTAGTGTCCCACTAATATCTTCATATCTTCGTCCTCGATGGAACTTTGACAAATCTGATTGCATAAAATTCTCGGAAGGACTCGATAAACGTTTAGGCTGAATTTCTCCAAAACACAATAAGTATCAAAGACTTATTGGAGCAGTGATTAACTCAGAAAAAGAAAGTATTCCTCGGAGATTCCGAAAAAAATACATTCCAAGATGAAATTATGATAGCGAACAGCTTTATAAATAGTTCCTCGAGAGTGGAGACCGAGAAATGGGGAACGAACTCCTACGCAGCCTGGATGCAGCTAGAAGGCTCAAGTGACTAGAAACAGTTGGTTTTACAACATCAATCAGAAAAGCATGGTCCTTGCTACGTAAGATAGAAAGTGGAAGCAAGATTGCTCGAAATAAAGAAGACATCTCGCCAAACCCAGTTGTTGCCCACATCGTCAATACTTTTAGAATCACAAAAATTGTGGGAATACTACCCGAGTCAAACGAGAACTTAAATCCCTTAAAACAGCAACCGATGAAAGTACACCATATTCACAACCCTTCATAATCGACATCACCAGGGCGATCGAAAAAATGAAAACAGGGAAAGATCCAGGGTTTGACGATATTCATCCTGAATTAATACGTAAATGTGGCAAATATGCAAAAATATGGCTTAGAACGTTCATTGCTCGGCAAAGCGAGCGACAGACCTTAAAGTTATTACCCGACTGCCTTGCTCAGCATGATTTATAAACTACTTTCGTAAATGGCGACACCAAAACGGAGATTGCATGTTTTCACCTAAGTAACAAATTATCAAACAACGAACAATTGGTGAACTTCGATAACAACCTTTTGGCACACAAAAAGACTCTTAAATACTAAGTTCGCAGCCACATGTAGTCCATTTATATTGGGTGCTGTATTAGAGTTCCATTTGAACAAGGTGAATTCGCCAGATAAGAAAATTGCTAAAAGACTGTTACAAACTCTTTATGTGTATAATTGTGCCTGCTCCGAAGATACAATTGAAGAGTATCAATATTATCGGAATTGCATTATTAAGTGAAATCAAGATGGATTTGCGTTTATGGATGTCCAATGTCCAATGTAGATGACATGAAAGATTCATCAACTCATACTGTATCAGTTCTTGGAGTTCTCTGAGATCGATTAACAGACGAGGTATTCGTATTATTGCTAGGATGTTTAATTGGATCCAAATTGGCTGAAACTGTAATAAAAACATTGAATATGGGTGATCTTCCTATCATTTACTGGTCTCATTCCACTACTGCGTTAGCTTGGATAAGAAGTAAACAGTGGGGTACGTACGTGGGTAACCGGGTGACGGGTATAAAAAAATTGACTGATGTTAATCAGTGGAGACACGTTCCAACGTTTATGAATCCAGCACACTTGGCCTCAAAAGAATGATTACCTACATTGCTTATAGAAAAGAAGTGGACCGAAGGTCCTCAGTGGTTAAAGGATAAACAATAGATCTGGCCACACCAACAAGAGGAAGTGTTCGAGGAGTTTGTTCAAGCTGAAAGGAAAAAGTCTGCTAAAAGCACTGATATGATGCTTCTTGACGAGTTGTAGAAGAACTTCACCCTCAGACAGTAGATTCGTATTTTAGCATGGTGTCATCGCTTCATCAATAATTTAAAGACAATTGCACAAAGACAAAGTGGAAAATTAAATTCTGAAGAATTGAAACTAGCTGAGGTAAGTTTCATACGGAGTATTCATCAAGAAGTCTTTATTGATGAAAGCCAACTGAAGACTTTAAACACTTACTTGGATTCCAATAATATTATTCGAGTAAAAACGAACATTATTTTACGAGATGATTTCGAAAACTTCCGGTACCCTGCAGTGCTTCCCGGAAAGAATGAGAACATGAAACAATTGATTTTAGAGATGCATCGCTGTTATTGTCACGCTGGTGTAAGTTTTCTAATGGTTAAATTACGTGAAAAATATTGGATCCTAAAAGCAAGAAAAACAATACAATCAGTTTTAAACAGTTGCATCAAATATATAAAGAATTCCGTAAGATCTGCTATTACTAATCCACCTCCGCTATCAATTGAACGAGTGCAAGATGCTAGTGTGCTTGAAGTTATTGGAGTGGACGTGACTGGTCCTCTTCTTGAAAAATAATAAAAACGTCTGGGTGTTGATTAGAAGCTATTTCTTCCCAAAGTACAGTCGCTTTTATGGAAGTTTTGAATAAGTTCATTCGAATGAATGTTCGTCCAAAGATGATATTTAGTGGTAATGGCACTAATTTTCATGGGACAAATAATTTCCGCTGAATTGGAAAATAATACAAGACTTGGCTCAACTGAAACCCATTGAGTGGAAGTTTAATATGGCTACAGCACCCTGTAAAGTCTGTAAAGTTAAATGGTAGTATACAACAGTTATAGAAATATTTATATCGTTTCTTTGGCGAACATCAGAATGTTGAACTAATCATTAATTTACATTTTTCGAACGTTTATAGTGGAAATATATAGGTAGCAATAAAATAATGCAATCAAAGACCCGAGAGTATTTTCTACAAAGAGAATAAAATAGTCTTGGAAATTTCAATATCGCCAAAAATTACCTTATTTTACTAGCAAACGCCTTTGCTACCGTTAGAAGATATATCTACTGCCTTGCTAGGCGAAAAAGGCACATTTTCGTTGACTTTACCTTTTGTGACAAGGACATTTTAGGTTTCCGGTAACATATGTCCTTGCCAAATAGATGTGAATAAGAGAGATAACGCTACCTAGCTAATAAGATTTCCCACTAAGAACCTAACATGCCCTTACACCTATGTAGAAAATGCGACATCCATGAGATGAAATACTTCTTTTTGGATCAAAAAAGCAGTGTACTTAAATGGTAGCTGAAGTAAACACATTTTTAGGGGTGGTGACTAGAGCAGCTGTTCTGCCCGTTGGACCAAGCAAATTAATTCGAAGGTAGCAAACGCAACTGGATAAATTATCGTATGTAACAGGAGTAGTTATAATAAGGCCATTGTTCAGTTCGCATTCATTGCCGCTAATGGGTTGGATAAACATTCTAGTTGATAAACAAGCGACTGTAGTTCTGGTAATTTGAAATCGTTCCAGTTATCTTAGCAAAACATCCTTCGTCGCCTGTCATGCCATTCGACCTGAATGACTATAATTAATAGATTCTTAAAGTATTTCTAAAAGTTTCCATGGTTTTATTACAAATATTACATGATAGGTACTAGTAATAGCAAGATATTAAGTTGTTTCCATGGATTAGCAAAAATGTAACTGGTATCGCAGAAGAACAATATACCATATTTTAGAAATTTTAGCTCTACTATCACTTAAAATACCTATTAACACAATAAAAACTTAAAATTCAGACAAATGGTAATGGATTTTTATAGTAGTTGTGCTACAAATATTTAGTACCTTTCACATCTCTGATATGCCGTTAAAGGTGTAAAGTGCGCATTTAGAGATAAGAGTTCTTGCTTGCGATTGGTGCATGTTCTAAGCACTCTCTCCATTTTCCTCTCCCTCCATTCATAGTTGGTTTAACTCTAGATACCCACCCATATTATTCAGTTGTTCTTTGCAGGAATCGTGATATGGTAGCAGTGACTTCTTGTGCAAGTGCCGGTAGTGTTTTGGATTTTTGTATTGTTTTGCTTGAAGGGCTTCAATACATGGAAAGATAAAATACATTTCGTTTGGTCAGTTCATCATGGTAAAGGTTCGTATTCAAAAAACTGTTATATTGTTGCATATACTATTTTTCTTAATTTAAATAAAGCGTTTCCCATATTCATATAACTGTGATCTGAGAATAATTTATTTTCTAGGTGAGTTCAACTTCGGTGGAAGGCGTTTCAGGGATCCAAGGCATATGTTCTGTAAGTGCTTTTAATTATCTCTATGCCACCAATATATAACATTATATAATATGATGGTGAAAATATAATTAGTAAAATTTTGAGCCAATCATTATCTCTTAAATTTAAGACATTGGCCAATAGGACCTTCTACCATACTGACAATATAGCGACTTGCGGTTTTAGATTTGGTACGAGAAAACTTGGTTCCGTTACATGTGTCAAATTAACTAATTTAGAAATGTCAACTGATTTTTCGAGGTTAGGTCATACATTTTAAGCATAAAGGCTATAAAAAGTGTATCTAGGACAAACAATGATCATTAGCATTGATACTCAGATAATAGAATAGTATTACCCACCCTCTTCTATATATTTTAAATCATTATATTCTCTTCCTAAATATAATTCGTAATATGCCTTATAATCTACAATTTTTTAAGATTATCATTTCGTTATAATCTCAATGCATGAAAATACAACTCGTCCTACGACCTCGTTGTATTTTCAGCTTTGGGATTATAACTCATAATATTCATTAAAAAATTATCAATAATAAGCATATTACTTACTATATTGCTCCTGATAATTTCTTAATAAAGATAATTGTAGTGCGGAATAGCTATTTCCCCGCGTCCATTAACTTTTCTTGCACTTTCATTTAGAACACCAGAAATAATTCCGAAGAACTATCAATCTGATTTAATTATTAGAAAACTGTAAGAATGAAAAATATGTGCATTCAGAAATTATGAAACCTTTTAGCTTTGGTAAGCTACATAAACCACCTACTCTTTCAATTTTCAGACTTTTCTTTGGTTTAAGTATTAAAAATTTCGAATGATTAAATTTGTTCTTTAGAAATAACTCTTAGTGAAGTTAGATATTCCAAACATTCTTGTACACATGTCCCAAAGAAAAGACTCAAATATGTCTTCAATTTCTACAAACTGTGGTAATTTTTCCAAAATCTAATCCTACGATCTTCAATGGTATTTATCACTGATGGAAATGTCTTAAACTTTCCCTTTTTATTTTGGCGAGATCTAGGACATTTATCGATCGTTTCTAAACATTGTTCAAGATTTTCAACTCGCTATATTTTTGTAAATAATAATTAATAGTAATAATAATAATGCAGGGGTGTCGAGCTTGACCATTGATTTTGGTAAGATTTACTATATTTCTCAATCCATTTTTAACATTTCTCGAAATTTTCAATTCGCTATTCTTTGTAAATAACTATTAATAGAAATAATTATTATTAAGGTGAAAGAATGGTAGGTACAGCAAGCAAATGCTCGAGTCTTAGGCTGCCGGTCCGGGTTGAATACTCGGCAACTATAGCAAAATTTCAAAAATCGTACGCTTCCCGGCTACAACGCTAACACATGTGGTAGTCGTTAACCCCTAACAAGGGAACTCTTGCTCAATTTCGATGGGCAAAGCCAGCAACTACCCGGTTTAAGAAAAAACGAGGGCTCATAAAACCACAATTTTTTGTGGATTTAAGCAGGCCACTGGTTTATAATGAAAGGAAGACGAAGAATTGTTATTAATAATGGAAAGGTGCCAAACTCTACCTTTGAGTGTGACGAAATTTACAATATTTCACGGTCGCTTTTTGATTTTTTTAAATCTTTTTCCTGCTATTTTTTGTAAACAACTATTGATAATAATAATTATTATTATTAATAGAGAGATGCCAAGGTTTACCTTTGATTGTGGATAGTTCTACGAAATTCTCCGTCCTTTTAAAATATTTTTGGAGATTTTTAACTCGCTGTTTCTTGTAACTAGGTAATAATAGTTATTATTAATAATGGAGAGGTGCCTAATTCTACCTTTGATTGTGGTGAGATCTACGAAATTTCAGGGTAGTTTTTAGATGTTTTTCGAGATTTTAAATTACCCTTTATTCTTTGTAATAGTTAATAATAACAATTATTATTATTGATAATGGAAAAGTGTTAACCTTTACCTTCGACTGTGATGAGATCTAAAATATTTCTCGGTCCCTATTTAATTCTTTTCGAGATTTTCAAGTAATGTTTTGTAAATAATTATTAATAACAATTTGAATTTGATTGTGGCGAGTTCCATGATATTTCTCCGTCGTTTTAAAATATTTCTGGAGAATTTCAACTCGCTATTTGTTTATAACTAAGTACTAATAGGTATTATTAATAATGAAGAGGTGGCAAACTCTGCCTTGGATGTGGTGAGATTTAAGATATTTCTTGGTCGTTTTTTCGATATTTTCAACTCGATACTTTTTTATAAATAATAATAATTGTTGTTATTATTACTTGCTTATATGCTTCCCCCTTCTACATGTTACTTTGTTGCTAATATTATTACTAATAAAGGAGATATGTAATTTCTAGTCTTGATTTTGGTGAGATCTACAATATTTCTCTGCCCCTTCTTTACAATGCTGGACATTTTCCACTACCTACATTTTTATAAATAATAATATTGTTTCCCCAATAATGAAGAAGTGTCAAACTTTACCCTTAATTTTGGTGAGATCTACAATATTTCTCGGTCCCTTTTTTACAATGCTTGACATTTTCAACTACCTACATTTTTATAAATAAAAATAATGTTCCCTTTCTTTTTTAAAGAGTGCTCCAGTTTTAGACCCCATACTTAAAATGTCTTCCTAGATTCAAACCTCCGTTGGCACTAATATTTTTTATTCGTCATTCCTTGGGTTCATTTGCTTTATTTCTTTTGGAAAATCACTTGTATGATGGATCCATATATTTATTTACTGACTTATTTACTCGTATTATACAATATCATACCTTCTACTTGTATTTGTTTGCAAGTGGGAAAACAGACTCAGAGATGGTACCATTAGTATGTTATAATGTTGTATATTGGTGGAATTTCAAGATATTGGAAAACTGATTTAGCCTAGATGTAAAATATTAGCAATCTCTAATATAATATCATATTTATAATAGAGTATTGTAAAATATAAACTAACTTCGATGTTCGATGTTGTTGCCAAGTCAGTGTCACGTCTACAGCTTATGTTATGTGTCCGATACAGTGCTCGTAGGTGCTAATGTGGGAGTTATGAATCCTGCGACACAGCTTCAACAGTTGACAATGTAGCCAAGTCGGTATTCGAGTTACGGTACTACATCCACTAGTATGTTCAAATATGTTGGGTCGGGTTGTGTGAGTTATTGGTGTTGTGAATGTTGCGACATAGCTTTCATAGCTAACGATATATCCAAGTCGGATTTCGGGTTAAAATATATCCACGGCTGTAGGAGCGTCACCCACCCACACACCCACACACCCACACACCCACGCACCCACACACCCACACACAGACAGACATTTTTTAAAAACCACTTTTTTGGGTTCCTAGAGGCCCAAAACGGATATTTCTGTGAAAATCTCGATTTCCAAAATTTTCATGATTCCAAGACTTCCCTATACCTATGGGTATGGGAAAGTAATATATCTAAATATGTTAGCTGGGGTTGGGTAAGTTATGGGTGCTGTAGTTAATGGGGCATAGCTTTAACAGTCGACGATATAGCTCGATATAGTCCGAATTCTCTTTACGAGACAAATATGTTGGGCGCGACTATACAGGTTGTATTAAAAAACGGCGCACAATCTTCAGGTAGGGCGAGATTAATTCTGAGTCGAAAATCTTAATACTAAAATATTGAATTGGTCTTCATAAGCCCTCACGAGCGGTAGCTAAAACATACTTTTTTCCCAGGTAAAGTACCTTTTTTGTTTTAAATACGTCAAAATGTCATCAAGTAAAGTTATTCAAAACGTTAAATTTTGTTGTCCCATGTAAAATTTTAGAAATATCGGGTTACTTTTATGAAACCATGTTATCAAAAAATGGCTTCATCTAGTACACACGGTTTCATAAAAGTAAGCCAATATTTCTTAATTCCTGCATGCGACCATAATTTTACATTTTGAACAACTTTGCTTGACGATACTCTCACATATTTCAACCAGAAAAAGTACTATTCTTGAAAAAAATGTGTTTTTTAACTACCGCTCGTAAGGACTCATGAAGACTAATTCAACATTTTAGAATTAAGATTTTTGACTCAAAATTAATCAAAGACCCTCTGTACCTGAAGATTATGCGCCGTTTTTAATACACCCTGTATAGCCAATGCAGAAGGTACGGTTACCTAGCACTGTATCTAGCACCCACTATTACTACACTACTAAGTAAAGTTGGGTGGGTTAAAAGGATGCTGTAAATGTTGCTTTAATAGTTGACAATAAATCCAAATCCGCATTGGGACCACGGTATGATTCGTTGGCGGTACAACCACGAGTACATTCAAATATGTTAGGTAGGGGTTGGGGGGTTACGGGTGTTTTCATTGCTGCGGCAGAGCTTTAACAGGTGATGATATAGGCAATTTGGAATTGCAGACACGGTATGTTTACTTGGAGATGCATTTGCGGTTAATGACATGGCTAAGTCACCATAAGGACCACGGTATGATTAATTGACGGTACAAGCACGAGTACGTTCAAATATGTTGGGTAGAGTTGGGTGAGTTGCGGCTGAGGCATAACTTTAACAGTCGACGATATAACGAAGTCGGAATATTGGTTACAGTAGTTTTAATTGGCGCTGCACCCGTCGCGTTTACATCCAAATATGTTGGGTGGGATGAGGGCAATTTGCGGCAAGTAGGCTTTGGGTTCACGCTTCAAAAGTACGTGCAAATATATTGGGTCGCCTTGAGTGAATTATAGGTGGATTTATTATTATAACAGCTCGAACCGTTAACTATTCGAGTTCGATTAGTTCGGCTAATTTAAATTACGGTGTGAGTCCCGTTAAGGTAAGGTTGGATGGTATGAAGTGGGGTTGAATGTTATTGGGTGGGATTGGGTGGAATTGGACGCAGTTGAGTATGGTTAGTGGAGTTGGGAGGGATTGGGTGGGATTCGGAGATATTGAATAGAGCTGGCGTAGGTAATGTGGGGTTGGATGTTATTGGGTAGGGCTAGGTAGGATTGTGTGAGATTATGTAAGGGGGGTAGGATTGAGTGAAATGAGGTAAGATTGGACAGAATTAGTAGGATACTTAAGGATGACTGGACGGCTTAAGGTGAGGTTGTGTGGGATAATGTGGGGTTGTGTGAGATGATGTGGGGTTGGATGTTATTGGGTGATATTGGGTGGAACTGTACAGGGATGGGTATGGTGAATGGAGGTAGGAGAGATTAGTTGCTGTTGGATAGGATTTGGTAGAAAGTGGTAAGATGGGTAGGATTCTGTAGGATTGGGTAGAGTTGTGTAGGATTGGTTTAAGTTATATATAGATAGTAGTATTGAGTGGGATGAGTTGGGGTTGGATGTGATTAGGCAGAAATGAGTAGGATTGGATGGGCTTGGGTGGAATGAAATGCTGTTGGATATTGTTGGGTGGTATTGGTTGGTATGGACTCGACTTGGGTAAAATTGGTTGCAGTTGAGTGGAATGATATGGGATTATGTGGGATTGGGTCGGGTTAAGTGCTTGTAGATGCTGTGAATGTTGCCACATAGCTTTAACAGTTACTAATATAGCCAAGTTGAACTAAGGGCCATTATACATTTACCTTTTTCTACAATCAGTACCCACCAAGAGTTCGTCCAAATATGTTGTATGGATTACAGGTGCGGTAAATGTTGCTACATAGTTTTAACAGTTGACGATATAGCCGAGTCGGCATTGGTGCCATTGCATAGTAATTGAAGTTATCATTAAGTATCCGTCGCGAGTTAGTTTAAATATTCTGGGTCAGGCTGGGTGGGTCATGGATGTTATAAAAGTTGCGGCATAATTTTTACAGTTTCGTTGTAGCAAAGTTGGCAAAGAGGGCAAGCTACGTTCACTTGGAAAAGACTTAAGTTTTCGTTGACGTTCCGTTTAAGCATATAATCGGAATCAGAGATGTAGTGAAAATCGCCACCTATAACTTCCACAGTTAGCGCTGTAGCCAGGTCCAGAAATAAATGTCGTTGTTATGGGCACAGTTAAAATTGGCACACAGAATTGCATTCACGGTCTACATGCAGTTCACGGTTTCATTGACATGACTAGAGCAAGGATAGTTATGCACTATAAAATGAATAAATATGCATGCACTTATGCACGAAACATATATAAAATATGCACTTTGATATGCACTTTAAAAATTATAATTTGCAGTAATTATTAATTTTTGTATTTGCGGTTACATAATACACAAGAAAAAACAACCACACTTAAGCTAAACACATATTTAAATATAAAAATCTAACTAAAACTAAGCTCTCTACATAATTTAATGTAAACATTTTAAATTAAAATTTGCTTTAAATTTTCAAATAAAAATCCATGCCTTCTCTCGTTTGAAATATATTTATATTCCGAGAAAATACGTTCAACATCACAGGATGCTATTTGAGCAAATTTAAATTTTACAATTTCTGCAACATCATAGTTTTCCATTACAGAATTATTTGATTTTTTATTGTTATCATTTAAAATACAACATATATCCGGAAGTTTCTTAAGCGCACTGTTCTTTTGTAAAACGGAAGAAAACCTAATCCTCTTTACCTGTTTGCAAGCAAATTATTCTAGGTAAAAACGAGAAATTCAAACCATCATATAACCTTCCTTTTGAGCAACTTGTTCTAGGTAAAAATGAGAAATATTTTGTGAATCATAATTTAAAAACAACGCTAACTAACTGTTTGTTAATAAGAGGAATGTATGCAAGTTTGATACTTGACCCTTTACAATCCACAAAATTACATAATCAAAAATTCCATGCAATATGCCAGATTATGCTTATTTTTGCTAAATATGCACTCTACTTAAAACATGTCGAAAATATGCATTTATGTATGCAACATGCAAATGCATAACTATCCTTGCTCTAGACATGACTATAACATCTATGATCGAAGTTAGTCTTCTCTTAAGTTAGTAAGCGTTACCTCCACGGTCTACCTTCAATTTACTGTCGACGTTACATTTTAATTGGTATATAATTAGCTTTGCGTCAATAGCCGATTAGTGTTATTAATTTTTAATATAGAAATTGTTATTTCTTTTTATTAATTAAATATTCTTGCTTACTGGACGTTTAAGTCAGTTGTTGTTACACCGATGTTGATATTCTAGATAATTAAAAACGCAACTGGTTGTGATTCATAGCAGGGCAGCTAGATAGTAATTGTTATCAAGTTAATTTAAATATTTGTTAGAAATCAGGACAATGTATAAGGTAATATATAAAGAAAACTATATAACTATAATGGTTATTATAACCGATTCATCTGACTTTCAGTTATTTTGTTTTATACTTGAACTAAATAAACAAGAATCAGTTGTACGTTCGACATCTATGTGCTTATTAACCAATTCAAAAACAAAATTTCGGTACTATCAGCAAACTCTATTAAAACGACACCCTTATATATTTTTTATAATGTGCCGTTATAAAGCTATACAGCAAGACAATCGTTAGAAGTTAATATCCTCTATGTGGTATTGCTGATTTCTCCAGTACCAGAAATACTGCTTTACCAATTCGCTACTCATTTGATTTAAACAGTTCCACTTATTTATATTTTAATTTAAGTAACTTATCACATTTGCTCGATATTATACGACTAGTATATTCTACAGCATTTGCAAATATGGTCATTAAATTAATTGGTCCAGAATATTACACAACTTATTTCTTATGAGTAAAAAACGCCGTGATAGTTCTGAACCTTTGCAGAAGCAAACTTGAATAATATAGACTAGCATAAAATACAATACGAACAATCGGTTTTAAACTAGCGATGTCGGGTTCAACAAATAAATGTGTAAGCGTATGTGAGTGGAAATAGATAAATCAATGATTTTAATGTGTGTTCCTGTTCGACTATTTTATTGTAGTAGTTTAATTCTTGATTGTGTAATAGCTAATTACATTTGTTTAAATAAATCTAATACACGCAAAATTTTGTTTTAATACCATTGTTACACATTTTATTTCCAATCCTTGACATCGTTTGCTTTTCCTGTCCATGTTTGATATCAATATTTTTCCAATATCACTCCATTCCATCAGTCCATCTATCTTTTTGTTATCGTTAATCCTGACCACCTTCAACGTTCCCCTATCCAATAAACCATAACTTATCTGTTTTAATGTAATTTAATCTCATATTATGTAACAATTAATTATATTTATTTAAATAAATTTCTTAAAAGTAAATTGTTGTTTTGATATCATTGAAGAAGATCTAGAGGTTATAGAGGCTTAAAAGGTTTGTTACACAATCCCTGTTCATTCTTTTAGTCCGTTTTAAGCTTGTCCATGATTTCATAGCGTACTTTTTAAACCTTTATCCACTGTAATTATCCTCTCATTTTTTCTTTATCCTCATTATCCTTCTCAATATACTCCTCGTTAGTGCCCTTTCCTTGCTTTGCTATCAAGTGTCCCAGCTATTCTAATTGCTTCAACTTCGCCATCTTCTCGGACATAAGCAATTAATATTGTGTATTCTGGTTTTAGGTATGTTGCCGTTACTTTTATACTAGATCAGTAAATATTTCTATTAGTACCATTTGAAGTGCAATAATTTTAGTTTTCCATTAATACCATTACCTTTTCTGTAAGATGAATTGGCAGGAATTGGCAGAACTGAATCAGCAAAAACGTTCAATACAATGTTAAAATATTATGTTTGAGCAAAGGGTACTATATCTATAAAGAGAAGCAGCGCAATGCTAACATTAGTATCAATGTAATTTGGGTTGCATAGGTATATGCATTTGTTTGGATAATTGCACATTTTAGTGGAAAAAGCCCCACGCAGTCCATTATACAAAGGAATTTTACCTGCAGACCTCAAATTCCACAAGTAAACATGTCGTTATCGTCTTAAGATTTTACAGTGTTGCAGCAAGTCCAAAGATCAACCTTGTAAACCAAATTGTTTAGCTTTCTACCTACTTCAAGTTGATTCAAGCAACACACTGTAAATGTGCTTTCTGAATGCAAACGTATATATTAAAAAATAAACTAGTTTCTTTACTTTACAATTACGATCTATTTTTTTACATTTATGAAAATAAACAATAATCAAGGAAAAATATTCATTAATAAACAATAATATAGGAAAAATATTCATTAATTGGTAATAAAGAATGTTTTATAGCGGGTGTAGAATGGAAAAATGAATCTCGAAAAAAAACCGCATAAAAGAATCTTCGGAAAAAAAGCCTAAAAGAAAGCTCCCCAAAAAGCCGAGGGAAAAAAATAAGTTAGGATAAATATTTAAACTAAATAAATGCTTCAAACAAAGAAAACAATCATTTGATCCACTACTAAGAGAGCATAGAATTACTAAAAAATTGTGAAGTTTTATTTATTTTAAGTCCCAAATTAACTACAACTACAATAATGCCTATAAACTTTATTTTATGTCAAAAGACAAACTGTTGAAATACCTACACGAAAGTTGTATTGCTTCAATCTTTTTGGAGGAAGTATTAAAAATACTGACCAAGCTAGCAATCATTTTTGGAATCGACTTTTTTGTTACATTGGCCTCTGATTTTTTACGTAAAATGGTAATAGTTTATCTACCTGGCAGTGCTGTACCCAGGGGGCGTCTCTAGCTTACCTGCAGCCGGGTTTCAAGTGCCGCCGTCTCTCGGCAGTGGATTAGGTGGCTAGGAAAAGTATATGATGTGAGTTGAGCGAAGCTAAATAGAGAACCATTCCTAATATAAATCAAACACTTTTAATTATTACTATTTTCACAATATAATAACTTTAAAATATCGATTACAATGTTAAAAGTGATAGGTATATAATAGTTTTCAGCACACTCAACTTTTTTTGATTTTCTTATTGCAAATTCTTTCACAATGTTATTTACATTTATGTTAATGTCGTTTTCAATACTTATAGCTAGATTTGATAGCCTGTCTTGTGTCATACTTGATCTTAAATTATGTTTTCTAATTTTTTACTTTGAAAATGATCTTTCACCTTCAGCAACAGTAACAGGCAACATTAAATAAATTTGTAAAGCAATAAACACATTTGGAAATGTGCTAATTAGGTTGCTTTTAAACAAATATTTTAAAATATTTACTGAAAATGTGCTAATTACGTTGCTTTTAAACAAATATTTCAAAACATTTACTGAAAATGTGCTAGATTTTAGATACGTCGGTAAAATTTCTATTTCATTCACTAAATCGACTGCATTTATGTCCGAATAATTATTTCCAAAATCTGTCAATTTGTTTTGCAAATTCGCACAGTATTTTAGTTTATCATCAGGAGCTGTGTTTGCTAAAAACAAAGCATCATACACTTTTTCCAAATTAAAACAAACGGCTTGCACTCAATTCTGCTTTCTCATCCTGTATCAGAAAGTGAATTTAGAGTTCAAGTGGGAAGTTCCTTCTGTGCGACCGAGGGAAAGGAGAACTATGTTTGATTACGAAGATAGAGACGATGCTATACAAAATCCAGAATTACACTTTAAAGTCAATTTTTACTTTTTCTAACTTTTACGATAAAGGAACTATTGGATTCACCCCAAAAATTCGAAATTGAGTTTTCAACAGAGTCCCCTGATCCCAAAAAAACATATTTTTTTCATTGGTCTGTCTGTGTGTCTGTCTGCCTGTGAACAGAATATCTCAAAAATGAAAAGAGGTATGGCGTTGAAACTTTATATGTAAGTTTTGTGTACCATGTAGATGAGACAGCAAGCTTTTGAAGAAAATGGCATAACCGGAAGTAGGTGTTTACTTTTGTGGTTTTTCAGTTTGTTTCGATTTTTTCAAAAAGGGCTCTAACGATTTTTATTACATTTTTAATGTGTATTGATGTGAGGTGGTGATTTTCCAGTTGAATACTTCTAAAGTGGGCGGGCTTCTCTTGTTTTTTCTATTTTTTTATTAATCCTATTTTAAATAGAACACCGGGTATATTATTACAGTTTTTAATTCAGCTTATAATTTTAGAGAAAATTTGTCTCCTCAACTAACGCTCTATTTTGTACCGTTTTTATATAATTTGTAATTTTTGACAAATGCTTCAAAATTAAAAATGAAATTTTTGACTAATTATAAGATCACTGTAAAAGGAAGTTGTGTGAGTGTATCACACCAGATTTTTTCTATTACGCACCGCCACAACTAAATTAGATGAAAGGTTCGAATTGCTAAGCGATTACAACAGTTGTTTCTCTTTTTTACACAACCTTGACCCTTTTGCAAACTTATATTCCGATGATAAACTAAAATACTGCGCGGATTTTTAAAACAAATTGACAGATATTGGAACTAGTGATGGGCATAACCGGACAATTTTCATAACCGAATTATTTGCATTCGAATGATATAAATAACCTAATGATTATTTGAATAATCATTCGAATAAATTTTGGCTCTCGATTCGTTTCGATTAAGGTCTGGACACACATTTCCGGACCGTGCCAGGGCCGGAGGACGGCCGGGTGACGGCCGTCACCCGGAGAATGAATTGCACAGTGAAATTAAATGCATCTGTTCACACATCACCGTGCCATGTCCGGGCGCCGTCACCGGACCGGGCCCAGGCCGGGTGATAATAGTTTTGCTTACTTTTTGACGGTGACGGTCCGGTCTCGGTGGTAGATAAGATCTGCTTTCACACAAGTTTTAGCGTTTGGAAAATACTTAGTGGGTGTATTTTGATCGCAGCATTTGAAAACTTTATAATTCATTGTTTATATACGGCGTGAATATAGACATAGAACGACTTATAGAGGAGGTTCTAAAGTTTACGGTACTCTATAAGCTATAACCAAGCTAATGAAAAGTACAGAAATGCAGAGTACAAGGACAGAGTTTGGAAGAAAATTGAGACAATATTCCCGTATATTTTTAACCGATCACGTCAAAGATTTCGAAGCAGCCTGACAAAACTTCCGAGTCCCACTGTCCGGAACACGGCCGGCACACGGACATGTGTGGTTTCTAGATGAACGGGCCGAGACATAACCGGGTGACGGCCGTGCTCCGGTCCTGACACGGTCCGGGAATGTGTGTCCAGACCTTTAGTCAGCCGGTTTGCCGGTTGGCGGTTCACCGTCTTCTGCATCGACATCGTAACTTGCAGATAGCGGAGGAACCAAAACATAATATGTACGGTCGGCGCCTTAGAAATCGGGACACGTAATATGTTCTTCTAGTCTTTGGAGTATTCTTGCTCCGGTTACTTCATTAATGTGAGATGGCATTTCATAATTGACAAACAATAAACAATCTCACGTAACAATTAAAACCATAATAACTGTAAAAACCCAGTTAATACACTTAAAAAATACATGCAAAATATATCATCATAGTGTGTAGTGCCCGATTTCTAAGGCGCCGACCGTACATTATGTGTTATGTATTGGAAATTAACAGGTATTTATTAAAAAGTGTAGAAAGAAAGAAATATGCGGGACTACTTGCTAATCCCAATAAAAACAGTGGTAAAACGTTTATCTTTATCGATCGGGCGGGTGAAAGGGGCCGCCTCTTGTTTTAAACCTTTGGAGATGTAAGCAAATAAAAAATTGTTTTATAGCTTGATGCGTTTGCAGTTTTTAGGCGTTCAGGTTTGAGGTTCCCAGAATTTGATAACCAAATGGTGTTTTCAGTACAACCTGCTTTGTTTATGAGTTATGACGTATTTATATTTACAGACTTTTGAGCACTGCGTAGGTCGCATGATATGGCACGTAGTACCTTTGAACAGAGGTTTTATATTCAAAGCGTAGTACGTATCAGCATGAGGTTATTTTTCATTCGAATACTTGGAACGAAAACCGAGTTACATAGGTTATTTCAATAACCGGTTAACCGGTTAGTTTTCATTCGAATAAGCCCATCACTAAATGGAACTAATCATTCAGACATAAATGCAGTCGATTTACTGAATGAAATAAAGATTTTACGGACGTATCTAAAATTTACCGCACTTTCAGTAGACTTTTTGAAATATTGGTTTAAAAATAACCTAATTAGCACATTCTCAAATGCATCCATTGCTTTACGCTTTTATTTAACATATTACGTGTCACGGTTGCTGAGAGTGAAAGGTCATTTTCAAATTTAAAATTTATAAAAACTTATTTAAGATCAAGTATGATACAAGAAAGGCTATCAAATCTAGCGGATTGAGTTCACACATAAGGTGTAAATGACAAAACATTTTCGAGTTAGATGTTGATATTCTAGGAATCGCTCCTACTAGTTCTCAAACCAAGATTTTGAGAAAATTAATCAACTTAATTAATATACAGGGTGATTTTAGAATCGATTTTTAAAAAATGGTTAAGAGTAAACTACCTTTATTAGAAGAGATGACAAAAAAAGTATTAAAAATAGTGGTTTAGAATTAAGAGTGATGGTAGACTCTCAATTTTCAGACAACTCGGCCTACTTTGATTTTTTTAAATATTTTTTTGTTTTTTATACCAATATACCTTTTATCGTAGCTGTAGGAGGCACTCCATTATTTTTTTAACACCTTAGTCTATAAACCAGTTAGAGTGCCTCCTACAGCCATTTGATGGATTCGACCTGAATTGATTTGTTTTGATTTCATTCAATTTGATTCGATTTTATACGATTGGAATTTGATGTGATTGTATTTTAATGGGTTAATTCAATTATATTCGATTTAAATCAATTTGATTTATTTTGTTTTAATTTAATTCGAGATTTGGTTTACTTACTTCTATGTTAATTAGTACATTACCGAAAATTTGGGATTGGTACCCAAGATTTTTTTTTAATTGATATTTGATTTGGTTAGTTTTCAGGCGATTTATTCAAATTGAATTAGTTTTTTTAACTTTATTGACTTTGATTTAATTACAAATGGTTCAATGTAAAGCGTTTTGTTTCGAATTAGTTCGTTTTAATTTGATGATTCGATTTGGTTCTGCTTAATTCGATTTGATTGCCATTGAGCCGATTTAATTAGTTTTAAACCGGTTTAATTCAAAAAAGGTTTTAGTTACTTAGATTCGAAGTGATTGGGTGTAATGCGATTTAGTTCAATTTAGTTGGTTATTATCTGATTTGATTCAGTATTATACAATGAGATTCGGTTTTATTCGATTTGATTCGTTTTGGAACAATATGATTCGCATTCGAATTCATTTGATTTTATTATTTTACTCGATTTGATTCAATTTGGTTCGAGACTTTATTTGATGAATTTTACTCAATTTACTCCTTTTAATTCGATGTGATTCAATTTGATTCGATTTTATTCGATCAGGGTAGATTTGATTTGGTATTTGATTTGATTGGCTCAGAAACGATTTTTATGTTTAATTTAATTCGTGTTTACTCTTCCAATTTTAATAATGCCGTTACTATCGGATGTAATTATGAGATCTATTATTGTACTGTTGTTTTTCAATATTCGAGTGGGATCTTTAATAATTTGATCAAAATTTAATGAATGTCACATGTAAGCGAAGTACAGCTTGACTGAACTCGAAAATTTTTACATATCTATGTTGCAATCACCCACGCAGAGAATTTTAGTTGAAATCTCAGAGCACAAAGAATTGGACTCAAATTCGACTATTAAAACTTTGTAATTAGTCAGCGGTGGCCACAACATTTTCTGCCAGCCATAGCTATTCTATATTGTCATTACTTTGAATAATTTTAGTGATAACGTGTCACATAATTTTCTTCTTCAAGTAATGCATTAATTTAGGTAATTTTAGGTAAAAGTGATCTAATATTGATGCGTACAACACTTACGCAGTTGTCTAGTCGTTTGCTGCTCATCACAATAAGTAAACTTTGCATAAGATTATTATTGTTTATCGCCGGTGTTCCATAGCTTATTTTATTTATACTCAAGAAGTCATTTGTTATTGGACAACTTTTGAAAATCAGTATGTATTATGTATGTATTATTTGTAACCTCATTTTACCTTGCGGTTTAGAGGCTGGTGCTTTATGCGCTTGCGTCTGACGGTAAAATTCTCAACTTGCCCCATATTCAGGTTACAAAGTCGGTAGCTTCACCACTTCTTGTAACAGGCGTGGTATAAATGTTAATATGAAAATCACTACTCTTATTAAACTAGCGGCAGCATTTTTAGTACAAATAAAAATGGAAGTTTCTTATTCCAATATGATTAACACTGTCATTATTTACCTATATCATTTTGAATTAAAAGTGACCTTTCAACTTCAAAAATTGATAAAAGTGGTCTATGGACAGTTGCATTAGTAGAGATTTAAAAATAATTTGTATTTCTCTGCGCTCTTACATTTTGTAAATAAGTATATTGTTGATTCATATATAAAGGAATAAACTAGAATCTCTATTGCCTGACCTGATTCGAATTTATTGAACTCGATTAAATTCGATTATATTAAGTAACATTTTATTCGATTGCGGTTTATGAAATTTAGATCTGATTCAATTAATAGATTTCGATTTTGGTATCGCATCGAATTGAATACAATCGATTATACCATTCTTTAAGTTACAAACGCAATTTCCCTATTTGCCGTGTAGTACAGCAGTTATTTCGGTAACTATGGCAATATCCAAACCTTTGTATAATCGATTATACCAACCTTTGTATAATCTCCCTTATTAACATCACTGACTAAAAGTCTGGCAAGAGTACTAAACAATATTAAAACCCTGCAGCTACGATTTAAAAATTTTACAAGTAAACGCAAATTATTAAATCTATAAATTTCCTGTTTACCTTTTGGAATATTTATTTTCTTTACTCAGAGTATATAGTCTATCTGTCTACAATTCGACAATCAAAAATTTTAGAGGCTTGACGTATATTGCCCCTATGCGGCTCGTAGTGATTCAGGAAATACGTCTCGTATAATCGATTATTTTCGATCGTTTAGTTATATAATATAAGATAATTTTTGCCCGAGGCGAAACACTTAGCGATACCTATATAAATATGAATATCGACATAGTGGTATAACGAATGATCGATGTTTCAGTATATCGGTGTATCAATATAGTTGATATAAACATACTAATATGCATGTCACCATGACATTGCTATTTTTTCAGTATCGAAAATCGAGGTTATAAATATTGCCTTCCCCTAGTCGGAACTAGGGCTGGGATTTTTCGTTGATATTTGTATTAATATACTAATGTAAATAATATTAAAATATTACAATTGTATAATAACGTACAGATTCTCCAACATTCTCGCGCGAACTATTTAATCGAATTTTAAATAAAAGTTTCCTTGCTAAGAGCATCAAACATTTGGAATTTACACTTTACAGTGAACGATTTTTTGGAGGAAGTTCCAATGTACGTGTTGTAAATATACAATGACCTTTTTACTAGCAATGAAGCTACGGTTCGGGGACGAGAGGTAGAAAAGATACGTAAACTCTTGTTAGGGCCATTAAAGGGTCTTAATTAAATCCAATCTCACAGGCAAAAGGCTTAGAAAACGGTATTGCGAGCGATAAATTCGGTTGCTCCCGTGAGAAGGTACTTACTTCTTCTCACGGGAGCAACCGAATAGTAGTATAAGCAATGTAGTTAGCGGGTTCTGCCTCAAAACGTGTCACTGCGCAGGTTTCCTGCGTAGGTGTCTGCGCAGGTTCCTGCGCAGGTTTGTCAAAGTCGTTGGTCTAGCCGGGGGTCAAGGTTATTGACCTCTTCGATTAGTTTGAAACTTGGCTAGGTCTAGCCGAGGGTCAAGCTCACGGGCCTAGCCGGGGTCCTGTTCCCACGATGAATTTTTGGGGCTAAAAGTGTAATTTTGAAATTTTACAAGATTGCCACGATGAATTTTGAGGCTAAAAGTTTAATTTTTACAAGATTCTCACGATGAATTTTGGAGCTAAATGTCTAATTTTGAAATTTTACAAGATTTCTACGCTTATCCAGGCTCAACAGGATGTGAGTCATCGTAACTTGTTGAGACTTGCAGATGCAGGATGTTATTGTCTACCACTTGAACAATGTCGTCCATTGTTTGAGAAATCTGCACGATTGCAAAAATATAATTGAACAATGAAGTCTTTGTTGTCTGGACGAATTTTTGCTGACCTCCATTATCAGATAAACCGGATGTTATTGTCTGGAGCTTGAGACTTATCCAGACATGTTTGAGAAATGTGCAAGACTGGTAAAAATGGAACAATGAAACCCATTGTTTGAGAAAAATTTGTACAACCGCTAAATTGAATGGAGCCTTTGTTTGGAAGTTAAAACTTGTTTGAGGCTCTGGGTGAGACACACGAGTGACTGGGATCTAGTAGTTGATAGTGTCACGCATATTTTGATAGTTATTAACAGTCAGTTAGTAAACAGTATTTAACATAATACAAAAGTGTTGGAGTCGTAGAGACATTGAGAGAAAGGTTCAACATTGTTAGTAAGCACCGAATGTAAATATTACGTGTTTTTTCCGTACTTTATTAAATACACAGTCTCGAAATTGAGCCGATAGTTATTTATTTCGCTTTTTGCTGTTGGATTTATGTACAGAAGGGCAGCATTGCCTCACTTTAGCAATAAGCAAGTTCCTAGAGAAATATTATTATGCTGTAGAGATTTACAGGATACAGTTCAGAGTGTAAACTGAGTTAAAACATTTAGGATATTTCTATACATATTGTGTTCTTTTACGTAAGACCCAAATTTTTTGATTCCTTTGTTTTAATATAGTTTCGAAAGCACTGCTGACAGACAGACAGACAGGCAGAAAACTTGAAATGCAGCTGCCAAACCGGGTCTTGTCAAATATCGAACAGCAATATTTATAGTAAAAAATACTCTTCAGTTAGCAGGTTAAAAGTTTGATGTAGTTTTAGCCAATCTTATACACATATATAATTCCAGCACTAAAAAATGGTAGGAAGTTAAAACACATAAGTACGGTGGAGTCTTAAACAGCAGAATTTTATAATACAAAACAGAGCGATAAAAGAACCGTGACTGATCATATTTAACCACCCGACATTTTTCAGTTTATCCGATTCGGCAACTTCCACATATCAATCTCGCAAAAACAAACACCTTCTTTGTTCTTGTGTTAGCACCTTGGCTTTAAGAATGTTATGGTAGTATATTTACGAAATCCGGCGCCACAGCACTATATGTTTTAACTACATTTTGTATTAAGCATTCAATAACTACAATAATAAAAAGCAGCTTAATATATGGTTCCTAAAAGGAGTGGTGGTGTAGTTTTATCATTGGGATTTCGATTTCTTACAACGGTATTTGTAAATCATTCTTAAATAGTCCAGTTTTTTGTTGCAACTAGCATAGTTGTAGCAGAGATATCTGACGAATATAAGACTATAGAAGATATAAACAGACAGTAATATTAATCTAAAATTGTATTAACTAAAATTAAGTATTTATCAAATATTATTAACAAAGTTGTTAAACGCATGATACAGACAATTATTAGTTACTTAGTAAATACAATTGTCCTATATCCGGTAATCATGGATTATGTTATAATCTGATTTTAATAGTCGATTGGAGTTGAATAACTAGGGTTATTACAATGCTAAAGACTGTACGCAAAAGGTAAGCTATCAAAATTTTAAAATAAAACCGTGAGAATAAGGATTAAATAAAATAAATACAAGTAACAGCTATTAGATCACTGCAATATATTAGTACAAAAATACTCTAATTAATAGGGATGCTATACACGATACCCAATGGTGAGGGACAGTTTCATTTTGCTGGATAGAAACTTATCTAGATTGGTTAAAAATCAGATGTATAAGAGAAAATCTCAAACTTGTTTAAAAACATTTTGTAACTAAACAATCATATTAGAAATTGTGTAAATAAAGCTAAAATTAGAAGGAGGCCCAGACTATAGAAAATACCTGTCCAAACCTGCGGATGTGAGTCATCGTCTGAGAATGTGCAAGGTTGCTAAAAATAAACCGGATGTGATTGTTGTCTGGAGTTTCTGCGTAGGTCTGCGCTGGAGTCTGCCCGGAGGTTTCTGCACAGGTCTGCGCGGAGGTCTGCGCGATGGTTTCTGCACAGTTTTGGCGGGAAATTCAAATTCTGCGTAGGTTTTGGCATTAAATTCAAATTATGATCAGAGTTTTAGTGGGAAATTCAAATTCTACTCAGGTTTTGACGGTAAATCTAAATTATGATCAGGTTTTTGGCGGGAAATCTGGGAATGTGCAAGGTTGCTAATAAATGTATGGTTAAGAAATTTGCTTAAAATTGACTGCAAATTTACGGACACTGTTTGTAAGCACCGAATGTAAATATTAAGTGTTTTCTTCTGTACTTTATTAAATACACAGTCTCGATATTGAGTCGATAGTTATTTATTTCAATTTTGTTGTTGGATTTATGTACAAGAGGACAGCATTCCACACTTTAGCAATAAGCAAGTTCTTAAAGAAATATTATTATGCTGTAGAGATTTACAGGTTACAGTTCGGAGTGTAAAATAAGTTAAAATTTCTATACCGCTATTAGCAACAGTACCACTTAATTGCATATTGTTTTCTTTTACGTAAGACCCAAATTTTGGATTCGATTATTTTAATATAGGTTCGAAAGCACTGCTTAGATAGGTAGACAGCTAGACAGGTAGACAGCTAGACAGGTAAACAGGCAGGCAGGCAAAGAGGCAGGCAGGCAGGCAGGCAGGCAGACAGATATACTATTAACGAAGTAAGAAGAGGGAAGTTGAAACAGATCTTAATTTAGCGCTTTCAAAATTATTACTACAGAATATCAGGGGATCAATGACCTCCATTATCAGTGTTTGAGAATTTGCAACGATGAATAAATAGACCACTGGTCAACCTGACATCTTCTTGCCTGCCTGCCTGCCTGCCTGCCTGCCTGCCTGCCTGCCTGCCTGCCTGCCTGCCTGCCTGTCTACTTGTTTATCTGTCTACCTGTCTCGCTGTCTACCTGTCTACCTGTCTAGCTGTCTACCTGTCTAAGCAGTGCTTTCGAATCTATATTAAAACCATTGAATCTAAAATTTGGGTCTTACGTAAAAGAAAACAATATGCAATTAAATGGTACTGCTGCTAATAGCAGTATAGACATTTTTCACTCAGTTTGCACTCCGAACTGTAAATCTCTACAGCACAATAATAATATTTCTTTAGGAACTTGCTTATTGCTAAAGTGAGGGATGCTGTCTTTCTGTACATAGATCCAACAACAAAGCGGAATAAATAACTATCGCCAAATTTTGAAACTTTGTGTATTTAATAAAGTACAGGAAAAACATGTAATATTTACATTCGGTGCTTACAAACAGTGTCTGTAAATTTTCAATTTTAAGCACACATTTATTTTTTAGCAACCTTGTACATTCCCAGATTTTTCCGTCAAATACCTTATCATAATTTGAATTTACCACCAAAACCTACCCAGAATTTGAATTTACCGCCAAAACCTGAGCAGAATTTGAATTTGCCGCCAAAACTGTGCAGAAACCATCGCGCAGACCTCCGCGCAGACCTGTGCAGAAACCTCCGCGCAGACTCCAGCTCAGACCTACGCAGAAACCTCAGACAATCACATTCGGTTTATTTTTAGCAACCTTGCACATTCCCAGACGATGACTGACATCCGCAGGTCTGGACAGGTATTTTCTAAAGTCTGCGCCTCCTTCTAATTTTAGCTTTATTTACACAATTTCTAATGTGATTGTTTAGTTCCAAAATGTTTTTAAACAAGTTTGAGATTTTCTCTTATACATCTGATTTTTAACCAATCTAGATAAAGTTATTATCCGGCAAAAATGAACTGTCCCTCACCGTTGGGTATCGTGTATAGCATCCTTATTAATTAGACTTTTTTTTACTAATATATTGTTGTGGCCTAATAGCTTGTACTTGGCTTTATTTTATTTAATTCTTATTCTCGCGGTTTTATTTTAAAATTTTGATATCTTACCTTTTGCGTACAGTCTTTAGCATTGTAATAACCTTAGTTATTCGAGTCTAATCGACTATTAAAATCAGATTAAGACATAAACCATGAATACCGGATGTAGGACAATTGTATTTATTAAGTAATTAATAACTGCCTGTATCATGCTTTTAACAACTTTGTTAATAATATTTGATAAATACTTAATTTTAGTTAATTCAATTTTAGATTAATATTACCGTCTGTTTATATCTACTATAGTTTTCTATTCGTCAGATAATTCTGCTACAACTATGCTCGTTGCAACAAAAAAACTGGACTATTTAAGAATGATTTACAAATACCGTTGTAAGAAATCGAAATTCCAATGATAAAACTACACCACCACTCCTTTTAGGAACAATATTTTAAGCTGCTTTTTATTTTTGTAGTTATTGAATGCTTAATAAAAATGTAGTTAACACATATAGTGCTGTGGCGCCGCATTTCGTAAATATACTACCATAACATTCTTAAAGCCAAGGTGCTACCACAAGAACAAAGAAGGCGTTTGTTTTTGCGAGATTGATATGCGGAAGTTGCTGAATCGGATAAACTGAAAAATGTCGGGTGGTTAAATATGATCCCTCACGGTTCCTTTATCGCTCTGTTTTGTACTATAAAATTCTGCTGTTTAAGACTCCACCGTACTTATGTGTTTTAGCTTCGTACCATTTTTTAGTGCTGGAATTATATGTGTGTATAAGATTGGCTAAAACTTTTAACCTGCTAACTGAAGAGTATTTTTTACTAATATATATTGCTGTTCGATATTTGACAAGTCCCGGTTTGGCAGCTGCATTACAAGTTTTCTGCCTGTCTGTCTGTCTGTCAGTAGTGCTTTTGAGCCTATATTAAAACAATCAAATCTAAAATTTGGGTCTTTCTACAACATAATATTTCTTTAAGAACTTGCTTATTGCTAAAGTGAGGGATGCTCTCTTCTGTACATAAATCCAACAGTAAAAAGCGAAATAAATAACTATCGGCTCAATTTCGAGACTGTGTATTTAATAAAGTATGGGAACAAAACACGTAATATTTACATTCAGTGATTACAAACAATGTTGAGGATTTCTCTCAATGTCTCTAAGACTCCAACACTTTTGTATTATGTTAAATACTGTTTACTAACTGACTGTTAATAACTATCAAAATATGCGAGAGACTATCAACTACCAGATCTCAGTCATTCGTGTGTCTCACCCAGAACCTCAAACAAGTTTTAATTTCCAAACAAAGGCTCCATTTAATTTAGCGGTTGTGCAGATTTTTCTTAAACAATGGTTTCCATTGTTCAATTTTTACCAGTCTTGAACATTTCTCAAACGTGTCTGGACATGTCTGAAGCTCCAGACAATAACATCCGGTTTATCTGACAATGGAGGTCAGCAAAAATTCGTCCAGACAACAAAGACTTCATTATTCAATTATATTTTTGCAATCGTGCAGATTTAGCCCCAAAATTAATCGTGGCAATCTTGTAAAAATCGTGGGAACCGGAAGTGGCACGTGACCTTGACCTCGGCTAGGCCCTTGACCTTCGGCTAGACCTAGCCAAGTTTCAAACCAGAGACCAATGACCTCGCCACGTGACACTTAGCCAAGTTCCAAACCAATCGAAGTGTCCCAGAACCCTTCTAACTACACTACTAGCATAAAAGTATTTTTTTAAAAAGTACCAAGAAAATCATGATTTACATACTACTGTTGACTGCAGAATAATAGAAATATTATCAATTTACTAAATTCAAGTTAAACTTTCAGATTTAAAAAAAAATAAAAGTTTTAAAAGTACAACCAAGCAGAAAGTAAATGCTCCTAAGAGAAAAGTGAAAAAACTGGAGGAGATCAAGTCGATGAAATTAACTTTCCCCGAACAGAAGAATTAGTTTTGTCGTTTATAGGAGAAGATAGCGTAAGTGGTATTCAAGGAAGCATCGACACCCTTCGTCCTAGTATGTATAAAAATCCGTTATCGGCTATTTCCTATTATTTTTCGCCTTTTTCTAGTTTCCATGGTTTTGCCATCCCCGCCCGCTATTCTAGAAAAAGATACTGAGGTATTCTTCAATTTGCTACCACACATCCACAACAGTTCAAAATCAGTATTACACAGTGACCCACAACCTAGCACTTCATCATTATCCAACAGCACAATTTCATAAAACGATTTAGACCACATTTACGTTGATGCAGATATTCAATTTATTGATTCTGCCACAAACATTCACGCTCCTTCACAAACGAAAACAAATCAACTAAAACTTGTTACAAAGAAAATGCATTACAAGCTTTACGTTAAACAAACGTAGAGTCACAAAAACAAATGAGCTTTTGTTAGAAATAAAAACAAAATATTGGCTGTAGAAGTGCAATTAAAAAAAGGAAGTTTGAACTGTACGAGTATTACCAGAATAAAAACTTAATCTGAAAAAACAAAAATTGTTATTGGTACAAAATAGAAAAGAATCACTTTACTTATAAAGTAAAATTGGTTAATTAATTTATATAGTATAGAGATATATATTTTTGTTTAAACTTCTGTATTATCAATAAGCAACATCAACTAATTCTAACTAGAGAAACCCAAGTGCAACGTTAAATTATTGCTAATAATTGTATACAAAAAGATTATATTAGAATGGCAGTAATATTAAAATTAACAAAACTGTTTATACTAAATAGTAACAGTAATGTCATCGACGAACAAAAAACGTAACAAATATACACTTATTTAGCAGCATTTATCAACATCAACTAACTCTAACTAAAGAAATCCAAGTCAATGATTAAATTATGCTAATAATTACATATAAAAGGATTATATTGGAATGACAAAAATATTAAAATTAACAAAAATATTTTTACTAATAGGTAATAGTAACTACAGGGCGGAATAAAAAAGCGTAACAGATAGGTACTATCTGCCTCATTCGTTCTATATTAGTTAGTGGTTATTTATAAATATAAATAAAGCAAAGCAATAGCAATACAAATTTAACGTTATACAAATAGGAATAAAATCTGTACGATGGTATTAGTGCATTTAATTTTCTAAAACTAAAGAAAGAAATTTAATACAAGTAACCCTTGGATAATATATTTATAGAAAAAATATGGAAATTCTGTAAGTGAGACTCGTACCTCTCGCAAAGCAAGAGAAAATACCAAATTTATTTTAAAATCCTGAATTATTAAATATGGTAATAAAAGGACCACTCAGATAAAATTATTTAATTTAAATATAATAGACTACAAAATAATTTGCATAGTATATAATCTGCACAAAGAGTTCATATAAAATGCTAGGCTTCTCCCTGGTGCAGAATATCGAGTAAAACCAACTGACATTTTGTTCTTGCTGTAATTTTATAAACTGTGTTGTAGCAAAACTATGTTTACTACTGTCTTACTTGTATATGCAGGCGACCTGTACCTATATTAAATATTTTATCCTTTGCACTATAATATCGAGGCATATGCTTTTTTGAGGTTTAGGAAGAGCTTGATGGTCGTCCAACTCCAAACGATGTGCTATACATATATTATGCAGTACAAGCACTGACGATGGAGCATACTTTGGCTAGAGTATATGCAAGTGTTGATGCCAGATCGTGAAATTTATTCTTCAGTGCTCCATTACACCGTTCTACTGGGTTTCTTTTTAAAACGTGTACTGCATTATATAGATGCTCGGCTGGAGTATTCGCATTATTCACAGGTGCCAGAGCTCTTCTGGATAACCAGAATCACCTAAGTAAAATAAGTGAGATTAATAATTAAATTCAAAGTTGCGGAAAACGTTGAGAGGCCACCCCCACGTGGCGTTTTCTGGAAACAGCTTCTGCTGGGTAAGAGCCTAGGACATTTGGAATCTACTTTTAAACAAATCATTTTTGGGGGAACTGCCAAAGTATGTTTTATCAATATATAATGATTTATATACTCTTCTGTGCTCTATTGAAATGGCAGTAGAAATTATCTTTTGGGCGTATACTTTTGGCCTAATACTGAACTAGCAGCTTTTGTTGGCTAAGAGCCTCAGACATTTGGAATCTACCTTTTAAACAAATTGTATGTTGGGAGAACTGTCAAAGTGTGTTTAATCAATATATACTGATTCTTATACTGTCCTGTGCTCTATCCAGATGATAGTAGAAATTATCTTTTGGACTTATAGTTTTGGCCTAGTTCTGAGTTAGCACAATCTAAATTCCAAATTGTGGGAAACTTTGTGAGGCCACCTCCACGTGGTGTTTCCTGGTAACAGCTTCTGCTGGCTAAGAACCTCAAGAATTTGGAATCGACCTTTTAATCAAATCGTTTGTTGGGGTAATTGCCAAAGTGTGTTTTATTAATATACAATTGCTACACACAGGTCTTTTAGGCCCATAGCTTGGTGATCATTCTCCACCAATTTCGGTCCTTAGCTTGTGTTTTCCAGTCTTGGATCCCTTTTTTCGCTAGGTCCTATCTTACTGCATCCATCCATTTCCTTTTCGTCTGGTTTCTCTCATGTTTACTTCTAAAGGTCTCTTGGGTATCCTCTCCTCTGGTTGCCTTTCTAGGTGTCCTAGCCATCTTAATCTTGCTGCTTTAACTTGCGTGCTGAGTTTTGGCTCTCTGTATAGCTTCGCTACCTCTTCGTTTGTTCTTCTTCGCCGCATGTCTCCCTCCTTTACCCCTCCTAATATACTTCTTAGAATTTTCCTCCCCCATATGTCTAATTTATCTCCGTCTTTCTCATTAAGTGTCCATACTTCGCTCCCGTATAACACCGTCGGTCTGATTACTGTTTTGTACAGATGTGTCATGGTTTTTATGGAAACGTTTTTTGCTGTTAGTATTCTATTTAGGGCTCCTGCACATCTATCTCCTTTGGCCAGCCTTGCTTCTATTTCTTCCTCTTCCCCTCCCGTTCTTGTTATGGTGATTCCTAAGTATACGTAGCATCTGACATCTTCGAACCTTATCGTATTATCCTTGTCGATCTCTACTATCAGGTCTTCTCTTTGTTCTTGTATTTTCTCTTTCGGTCCTACTTCCATGTATTTGGATTTATTTTCATTTACTTTCAGGTTAACTATTTCCGCCACTTTTATAAATTTCTGGCTGGCTTGTATCAGCTCGCGTCTTGTTCTGGCCATTATTACTACGTCGTCGGCATAGGCTAGTATTTGGTGTGACCTTGTTCTTAGAGTGCCTGACCTGTTAATGTCGCTTTTTCTTAGCACCCATTCCAGGATTATGTTGAAGAGAGTTGTCGATAGTGGATCCCCTTGTTTCAATCCGTTGTCTGTTTTAAAGCTTTTGGAGGGCATGCCCTTTAGCTCTATCTCGTTGTTTGTCGATTCAAGGATCATTTTTGTTAAGTTTATCAGCTTCGTCGGCGCTGCTAGGTCCCTCATTGCCTTGACTAGTTTTCTACGGTTTATTGAATCGTACGCTTGTTTGAAATCAATAAATACCGTATATATTGTTTTGCCATATTGTTCCATCATGCTTTGAGTTTGTTTCATCGTGAATATGTTATCTGTCACCGATCTTCCCGGTCGAAACCCGCTCTGATAATCGCCTGTCACTTTTTCCGCATACTCCTTGATTTTTGCTCTGTTGCCTTTGCCATTATCTTGTATACTGTGTCCATCAGGGCAATCCCTCTATAGTTTTGGCATTATTTTTTTCCCCTTTTTTGTATATTGGCACTATCTGTGCTGTTTCCCATTTGTTTGGCATTTTTTCTCTATCCCATATACTTTCTATCATTCGGTGTATGTTTTGAATTAACGCTTCCCCTCCATATTTTATTAGCTCAGCACTTATACCATTTTCCCCTGGGCTTTTACCGTTCTTTAGTTTTTGTGCTACTTCTTTTATGGCTTCTATTGATGGTGGTGGTATGTCTTCCTTCTCTTGGTTTCTTATTTCATCAATTTCCTCTATATGGCTTTCCCTTTCTTCATTTTTGTCGTTCAAGAGTTCTCTAAAATATTGTCTCCATCTTTCTAGCTTGTCTTCTTCATTTATTATTAATTTCCAGTCTTTGTCTTTTATAAATTGTGCTATCTGTCGAGATCCGGTTTTATTCTTTTTAGTTTCTTGGTAGAAGTTTTTCAACTCCTTGTTTACAAATTTCTCCTCTATTTTCTTTATTTTTTCTTCTATGTGCGTTCTCTTTTTAGTTCTACATGTTTTCTTTGCTTTCCTTTTTTGTTCTTCGTATTTTTGTTTGTCTTCGGGCATACCTGATGGTAGCATCCTTTCTTTAGCCTGCCTTATCTCTCTGCATTTTTCATCGAACCAGGTCGTCCCTTTACATTTCTTATTTTGTGGTATTATTTTTAATGCTGCATTCCTTATAGTTTCTTCTATTTGCCCCCATCTCTGATTTATTTCTTCCTCGTGTGTGTTGGCCAGTTTTTTATCTATCTCTTCCTTGTACTTTATTGCTATACTCCCGTCCCCTAATTCTTCCACGTTTATTCTTTTATTTTTTCTTATGTATTTTCTGTTTTACTTTGCGCATTTTTGCCTTGTTGAAGCGATTACCAGGAAGTGGTCGCTATCTGCATCCGCTCCTCTGTAGCTCCGTAGTTCGTTCACCTTTATCGTGTTTCCTTTCTGAATTAGGACATGGTCTATTTGATTGGTGTATTTTCTATTGGGCGCCAGCCTTTATGTTTAAACTAGCTTTTACCCGCGACTTCGTTCGCGCGAGGTTCGTTATTTGTGTATTAAATAATGTTCCGCCCCACCCCGTCCAGTCCCGTCCCTTCCCGTCCCGTCCCGCCCCTCCCCTTCCATCCCATCCCCTCCCCTTCCATCCCATCTTTTTCCTTCCCTTTCCGTCCCGTCCGTCCCGCCCCGTCCCGCTTTGCCCCGTCCCGTCCCGTCCCGTTCCGTCCCTTCCCTTCCCGTCCAGTCCCGTCCCGCTCAGTCCCGTCCCGTCCAGTCCGTCCCGTTCCGTCCAGTCTAGTCCCGTCCCGTCCCGTTTCTTCCCTTATGTCATGTTCACCGTCTTGGACTTAAAAATAAATGCCATTTTTGCAATCAACGTCCCAATAAACCTCAATAACGACACCCATATCGATTTTTAGGCTTACTTACCCCATTTCACCCCCTAAGGGGTTGATTTTCGGAAAATCACGAAATACGTGTTTGCTTATTTGTTTTTAGGAGTACTCCTACGAAGTTTCAAGTCGAAATGTCTATTTAATATTATTTTTCCATACAAAATTGGAACCCCCATTTTACCCCTTTAGGGGTTGAATTTCGAAATATCCTTCCTTATTCCTTGTATACATCATAAAGGGAACCTCTGTGCAAAATTTCAGCTTTCTAGGTCCAAGGGTTTGGGCTGGGCGTTGATGAGTCAGTCAGTCAGTCAGGACTTTTAGAAATATATATAAGATTTAGTGCTGGCGATATACATACTGGTCAGTGCTGCAAAGCTTATTATTCTTCTGCCATTATTATTACTTAGTGCGTGTTTGCTATGCTGTCCTATCACTGGCATGAACATATTTTCTCTCCCTATTTTGGCATTGCAGTCCCCTTATTATTATTTTACTATCTTGCGCTGGTATAACATTGTATGCGTCTTCCAATTCCTCGTAGAATCTATCCTTTGCCTCTTCTTCATTTACTTCTGATGGTGCATGCATATTTATTATACTAAGGTTTCTACCTTCCAGTTTTACTTGTATTACGCACATGCACTCCGATATGGCTCTGCATTATTTTATTGTGCTGGCATATTGTTTTGCTACCTAACATACTTGATACTCCTCTACTGTTGAGCAGCAGGTAGTTTCCTATCTATGTTATAAATTCTTCCTTTTGTTTTATTTCTTATATCGCCAATACGTCTATTTTATATCTATTAGCTTCTTCCACCAGGTGTTTTAGTGCTCCTTCAGCATATGTACTACGCACATTCCAAGTCCCGATTCTCATTTCTTTGTCTCGTTTTCTCTGGTCTTCTTTCTCCTTCTCCTCCACCTCATTCCTTTGCGCACTCTTAAAATTCCTTGTTTTTGTTTTAATTTTTTTTTGTTTTTTCATTTTGCTCGTTTTCCTTATCCTTATCCTATTTCGGCTCCTGTATCCGTTCATTTTTGAATAATGCTAGTTTTTTGGGGTCCTTCCAGTTTTTGTTATCTTTAGTAACTTTTCTGTTAGCGCCTCATCCTCCTTACTGTCCGGAGACCTTTGACTCGATATTCTCCCCTTCTTTAGCTTCCACTGCCCTCCTTCTTGTCTTGCATCCTTTCCGCCTTGAGTAGTTTTTCTTTATCTTCCGTCGTCACAGTTGTTGCTTCTCCCATTCTCTCTGACTCTCCTTCTTTTCCTCTTTCTATTTTTTTGTTTCTCTATCTCCTCTAATTGTTCTAGAGAGTATGCATCCCCGTTTATTATTAGTTTATTGTACCTAACAAACGCTAGGTGTCCTCTTGCTCTAACTACTTTCATGTGTTGTACCAGTTCTCTTCTTTGGTCTTGTATGTTTCTTGTATAATCCCCTTCTATAAGTATTTTTGTCCCTCTTAGTTTATTTGACGCTTTTAGTATTTCTCTTTTTTTACCCATTTCTTAGTTCCATCATAATTGGTCTGCTTCTTCCTTCCTGTTGTTTTCCAATTCTCCTGATCTCCGTCACGTCTTCTTCCATTCTTATCATTATTCCTATCTCTCTTAGGGTTATTCTCACGTTTTCTCTTAATTGTAGGTCCCTCCCTTCCTTCACTTCTTCGACTCCGTGTATTATTAGGTTTCTCTTCTTTATCTCTCTTTCTATTCCCTCCATTCTTGTTTCTTGTTGTAGAATTCTTTGTTTGAGTGTCTGGTTTTCCTTTTTCAAGTGCTCATTTTCTTCTTTAATTTTCATTAGGTCGCTTCGGAAGTTATCAATTTTCCTTTCCGTTAGTTCGCCTCTCTCTTCCATTTTCTCCAGCTTATCTTTTATTTCTTCCAACAGTTCCATCAGCTTGATTACCTATCTTCTGACTTTGTTCGGGCTTATTGTTATTATTGTCGTTCTTTGATATGTTTACGTTGGTAAGAGTGCCGGTGTGAAAATTTGGGGTAACTGAGGTTGCAGTACCTATTATTAGTTATCTGGCAGCGTATTTATTTACTTATAAAGTAACGTAATGTGTATGGATTGTTTCCTTGGTTGGGCTTGTGCCGGTTGTATAATTGGTTTTGAGGCGCGATAAGAGAGTAAATAAGATATTCCGGCTTATTTACAGAGAAATAGGTAACCATTTTTAAATTTAAACGTTTTTACAACTACTGTTCGTGACTCCATCCGTGATCTTCTTCAAAATAGTTGATTTTTCTTAAGCTTAATGTACAATGTGAAATATACCTACACTGATTCGGAAATTATCCAAATCTTAGTATTTGTTGCCAAGCATTTTTAAAAAAATAATTACGAAAAATGTTGCTATGGCGATTTTTTTTTGAGAAAGTGTTAAAGAGGAAAAACGTTATTGTTGCTAGCAGTTAATTTATAATCGAAATAATTTTTATTTATTTAGAAATTTATTAGTTAAGAATATTTTAGAAAGCAACAGCTTAGAAGGAAAATATTTTCCACATTTAAACGTGGTACAACATGTAAATAGTATAAAGGTGGGTCCCAATTAAATGACACTGGTTTAAACAAATTAATAAATTCAACAAAAACAGTATACTTTTTCTAGAAACTAATTTAGTAGATAAAGCAGAATAATAAAAAAAAATGTTAACCATATTTCCTTTAAGTCGATGAGAATTAGAATCCTAATTATCAATACTTTTTAGACGTATGTTTTTTGTGAAGTGCTGAATAAGCAGAATCTAAATTTAAAATTTTGGTAAACGTTGAGCGGCTAGCTCCACGTGGTGTTTCCTGGAAACAGCGTTTTCTGGCTAAGAACGTCGAATTTTTGAAGGTCAAGAATTTTCCATTAACATATTGTGTTAAACATGGAAACTTACATACGAAATGCAATAGACCAAGAGATGCATGCGGATTACTACAGTTAAAAATGGAAGCGGTCTTATTCTGGGTTACGTGGTAGAACAGCTCATCTTCGAACGATCTGCACTTCGCAGCTTGGTGAAGATTAATTTTTAAAATAGCGATTGTATGCATTTCTTTTTTCTCAACAATAACATATGTATGTATTACTATTATTATTATTATAAATTGACATGCAAATTCTCAACCAATGTTGGGGTTATAGCCCGTCCCGGATTCAAGAATCAAAAGGAGATGTCTAATCATTGTGTTTCATGTATTGTCCAGTAAGAATTTCCTCACTATGTGGCATGTACTAAGTAGGACTGCTTTCTGAATGTCGATGAAGGTGTTGGTGTGCAGTCCTAGACTTCTGAGGTTCTGTTCCACGGTTTTTGGAATAACTCCGATTGATGATACGATGATCGGTATTCCATGAACCTTATTCAGTTGCCACATTTGCTGTATCTCCATGGCCAGCTCTGCGTATTTGGCTCTTTCTCCCTATATTTGTCCAGCATGTTGTTATTGTTGGGTAAAGCCACATCTATCAGGTATGCTGTTTTCGCTTCCTTGTTTACCAGTACAACATCAGGCTCATTATTCGTCACCTGTCTATCAGTGATAATTGCCCGATCGTAGTAGAGTTTAAAGGAACGATTTTCAAGCACTGCGCTTGGCTGGTACTTGTAATAGGGTAAATAGGTGTTAAGTAGCCCATGTTTGTTGGCTAACTTCTGGTGTAGGATGTTGCATACCTGGTTGTGTCGCTGAACGTAGTCGATATTGGCCAAGTAGGTGCAGCCAGAAGTTATGTGCTGTATTGTCTCTGATTTCTCGTTACATTTTCTGCTCTTGTCGGTTTCAATGGATCGGTCTTTAATGATAAATTTGGCATAATTTCGAGTGTTGATTATTATTATTATTATTATTATTATTATTATTGTTATTCTGAAAACACAGATGATTTCTTATAAACGTCAGTTCAGGAGAGATATGAAAAAATATTATTATTTGTTAGACCCCACTGACTTGTTTGCTCTAGGCCGAAAATGTTGGTGATGCTTCCAACTCAGAAGTCGTCCCGAGGCGTCGTGAGAATTTAGATTTCTATTTGCTTGACTAAGTTACCTGACCTTCATCTGTTTTGTGTTTATACCACCTCTAATCATGACTGCATATTTTCCTTACAATGGGAGATACATAGAATGTAAATTGATAGACTGCATAGAACACACGATAATGCTGTAGCTGAACTCGTATAAGTACCAGTCACAGGGGTGAACATTTAATCTACTGCATGCCGTCGGTAATTCTAGATTTAATGTACTAGAGTACTAGGCAGACTTGCAAACCTTAGGTTTCTGGAAAACAAATATTTTTCTGCTGTGCTATATTCTATTTCATAACCTGCAATGTCACACAGGTTGTATACTGTCGCATTCCAAATTAGAGTTATAAATGAAGAAAATTAACCGAATGAATTAATCTACAACGTCTAATCTACAATTGTTTTTATGGTGTCCATACTTTCATTACTTTCACCAAGATTGATATATTGTAGTCGATCTCGGCGGAAGCATTGACAGTAGGTGTTCACCCTTTAACATCAGTTACAACAAGAAGAATCGATCGGTGCGAAGAGGAATCCTTATTTTTCATTAGTTGTTTTACATTACAATACGTAATTATTAGAATCGACACCATAAAAAACACGAAGAGAGAGAAACATGACTAAACTCATGTGACCCCAGATTTAATGAACTTGTGAAAAGTTAGCATGTACTGCATAATTACATCTAGTAGCCAAGAGAAGCTTTTATGAAAAGATGTATTTGCAGTTTTAGGAATCATTGTTATTGCCCTTGCACTACTATTATGCAGTGAATATGGATTGCTGTATGAAAATTGGTTATTCCGATTTAATAACGTTAAGGTTTTGCTTTACCATAGCACTTTTCAGCAATAACATAATCATACATTTTGTTCAAATTGTACCTGGAATGAAAGAAACTCATCATTAACTATGACTCAAGGTCTGTCTTAGCTGTAGTAAGTGTAGATTATTAATAGAGCATTTGCTTCTAAAGCCTACCTTGGTGTTGACTCTACTATTGCTCATCAATCCGGATAACGGTAAAAGACTACCTCTACGTGATGTTTCCTGGAAATAGTTTTTGCAGACCAAGAGCCTCAAATATTTGGGTTATGCATTTAACGATGACCGACTTTTCGGTAAAACTGGCAAGCTATGTTTTATCAACATATCTTGACCTTTACACTCCCTTGTGCCCTATCGAAATGATAGGGAGAATTTCCATTAGGACGTATGTTTTCAGCCAAGTTCGCAATTAGCAGAAGCCACCTTCACGTGGTATTTCCTGAAAACAGCTTCTGGTGTCTCAGAGCCTCAGACATTTAGAATCAAGCTTTTAAACGAATTATTTTTTGGGAGAACTGCGCTCTAATGAAATGATAGTGGATATTTTCTTTGGGACTATGTTTTGGCCAAGCTTTGATTTAGCAAAATCTAATTTCAAAATTTTGGAAAACGTTGAGACTTCCTCTACGTGGTGTTTCATGGGAAAAGCGTTGTTAGGTGATAGCCTCAAATATTTGGAATATGCATTTTACAATGACCAATTTTTTAGTAGAACTGGCAAGCTATGTTTTATCTTGATCTTTACACTTGTCGAAATGATAGTGAACATTTCTTTTTTGGAGTATGTTTTCTACCAAGTTCTCAAGCAGTAGAAGCGAAATTCAAAATTTTGGGAAATGTTAAGGGGCCGTCTCCACGTGGTTTTTCCTGAAAACAGCTTCTGCTGTCTGAGCCTCAGACGTTTAGAGTCTAGCTTTTGAACCAATTATTTTTTGGGAGAACTGCCAAAGAGTTTGTCAATATATAATGATTTTTATACTCCTGTGCTGTAACGAAATGATATGGGAGATTTTCTTTGAGGCGTATGTTTTGGTCAAGTTCTGCATTAGCAGAATCTAAATTCAAAATTTTGGGAAACGTTGAGAGGCCACCTCCACGTGGTGTTTCCTGGAAACAGGTTTTGCTGGCTAAGAGCCTCTGACATTTGGAATGTGCGTTTTAAAATAAACGTATTTTAGTAGTATTAGCAAGATGTGTTCTATCAATATATAAAGATTTTTATACTATATCGAAGTGACAGTGCGAATTAGATTTTAGACGTATGTTTTTGGTCAAGTTCTAAACTAGCTAAATTTAAATTTTTTGAAAAACGTTGAGGCCTCCTGTACGTGGTGCTTCATGGCAAAGGCGTTGTTGGCCTCAAATATTTGGAATATACATTTTGCAATAAACGGTGTTTTCAGAGAAACCGGCATGGTGTGTTTTATCAATATATCATGATCTTTATACTCTTTTTTGGCCTATCGAAGTGATAGTGGGAGTTATCTTTTGGTCTTATCTGTTTGCTCATTTTTGAATTAGTAGTATCTAAGTTTAATAATTTGGGTAACGCTGAACCTGCCTCCACGTGGTGCTGCTTGGAAACAGTGTTGCTTGCTAATCGTCTCAGACACTTCTAATCATTAGATTAGCGAATGAACGATACTTTGTGAAACAGAGAGGTAGGCCTTATAAGCTATTTATTCCGAAAAGGTATTATAATAGTTTTATTTGTAGGCAACTTTATATAGATTGTTAAAAAGTGTGTAGAGATAAATTTAAACTGGGTAAATTCTAAAACACATCAATAAACAGTAAACATGATAGTTGTACGTAGATGACGCTTTAAACTACTGATACTTCGGTCTTGTCTGTCCACGTATTTCCTAGACATTTATTAGTTTTTAAATTACAAAAATATATTTAGTGATTGCTGAGACATATAGGAAATTTAATGTATTATGTTTTTATGTTCACAGATTTTGTATCCGATAACATTGCTAGTTGGTAGAAAACATATGTAATGAGACTTATTCATCATAAATATCCTCGATGGTGTTTTGCATATGATACCAATGGATAAATTATTTCTAATGCCTTTCATCAAACTTGTAGTCTTTATCACTGCCAACCATAGCAGCACTGCATATTTCGGCTGCAACGAACCATTGCCGCAACGACTGGAAGCAAGTCAAAATAGCTTTTCTTAGTACTTTATTAACATCGACTAATTATCTTTCTTTGGATAGTCTTATGTTGCACGTAAATAAGAGACTTCGGCTTATTTATGGAGAAGTAGGCCACCATTTTGATTAGAAACACTTAACACTGTATGGAAAAGAAGCTATAATTATACCAATCCCCAAAGTAGAGAATCCGTCCAAACCATCACACTATAAAGCGGTGTCGCTCACAAGCTGCATTGCCACATTATTAGAACGAATGGTAAATTTCCGACTAAACTGGTTTTTCGAACAACAAGAGTTACTGGCCCGCTGTCAATTCGGTTTTAGAAAAGGTCGTTCAACTACCGATGCAATAGTGTTTCTGCAAAATACGATTAATGCATTTAATACTGTTCGGTATGATGACATGTTTTGTCAGCTTTACGACTGGAGGATAAGAGTAAATTTGCATAACATATCATACAGTGTCATAATACTATCACAACGTTTCATAACAACTTCCTAGGATATCGTAATAACTTTGTAACACTTCATAACAATATCATAACATTTCATAATTATTTCATAGCAGTTTACAGGTCTTAGATAAGAAAAATATGGGGTCCGCTACCATACAATCAGAAGGGTTGAACCATTAATCCCGTTCAACAAATATTCTTTGCCCAGGTTACATACAGCTCCAATGTACTTATAGCAAATCGTACATCGGACGAACGAGAATAAGCATCCAACGTAGGATAAATGTACACCAGAGTCACGCACGACTTGGAAACACACCGACATCAGCCATCACAGAACACTGATTAGGGCCAGCGGACCACAGATTAAACTACAACGTAAACATACTAGCCAGGATTAAAAATTACTACCCTCGTGTTAGTCGGAAATTGAGATTCGAGATTATTAAAAATCGCAACAACTTTAATCGAAAAAACGGTTACCACCTTAGTAACAAATTTCATCTTAACAAACAAGCGGAATAACGAAAAGTTCAAATAACATGCACGATTTACATGAGCAGCCAACCGCAACGACTCCTTGGTATATAACCAGGAGCGTAAGACACCAACATCAGTCTTTATAAAACTTCTGAAGAAGCCGGCAGTATGAGCAGCGAAGCGTCAAGTTCAAATCGACGACAGCGGCATAATCCGGAAGAACCTATTATTAATTGTAATATTGTAATGAATATCTAACATTAATAATATTTTTGAAATATAGCAACTTATGATGCATAAAAATAGAGGAAATGCAGAAAAAAATATTAATTATCTGCATGGAAGATGAACACAACGACACTTTCAGGTCATCAACCCAAGATTACTAAACGAAATTTCGTATGAACAAGATATCTTAGAATATATTTAAGCTTCAAAGATGCCTTGTCTGACCTATTTCGGTTGCTAAGCTAATTCCATTTCCAATTATCGACTATTCAACATACATCTTGTGACGAACCATTATACCTAAACTGTCCGTTTTGTAATAAAATGTATATGTACTTAAAACGATACAAACTATAGTTAGCTCGTCCCATATAGCAATATAGAAAATGTAAGCAATGGTTTTACAATAATGTGATAGCTACTAGAATTTGTAACCTTGAAACAATTTTGTGGCTCCGCTTAATTGTTTCGCCATTTACCAATCATTTCAGGACTAGCCTGTATATTGTTTTCGAATAATAATCCATTGTAGTTCGAATTATTTCAATTTATTAGTTAGCTCATTTCGTACCGATTCTTTAAAACCCAAAAACTTCCACGTGCTTATCGCGAGGTCGCAGCGTTCAGCTGTTTTTCGTTAGTGGCCGAATGCGCTAGGATTCTTTTCCTGCATCTCGACAAAGCAACTTGTTTCTAAAAGGTCCCTTTCGTGCTGTATTACGCTAAGTCGATTAATTTTGAAGGGCTGACTATAATCAGGTACGATGGCGTTTTTCTGTTTGTTATTCTCCTATTAATTGCATTTCTTTAGCTCTTAATCGACAGTTTTACCTGAGAATTTAATCTTGGAAGTAAGGTTGCCGTCCGATTTAATTTTCAACACCTGCTAACGTCCTACCTAGCTCCTGCGGCTTGTGAATGGCTTTTCTGCAATTACGGACGCATCCCCGACGCTTTCTCCCCCGGGTATAGCAACTCCTGGCCAGCCTTTGGTTAATAGCAGCCTTGGGCGTTGGAAGTTCGTAATTCTTGGTGTTATATCATACTTTAAAAGTGGACGGTCGTCCTGCTTTTAAGAAAATTCGGACAGTTTAAATTTGTACTTTCCGTTGTTATTAACATATAAAGTTGTGTGTAACTGAACCTTTGTAAAAGGAGCATTCACGCTTTTTGCTTTCAATAGCCTGAACAGAAAGGTTTTTTTAAATGACAGCGGTATGCATACCACTCGATTTATTTGTGGTTACAATTAATTGTATAACCCAAAAAGGGGTTTCTTGGTGCGTGTCGCAACCTTCATTTAACTTGCACAGCTCTACAATGACATTATTTGTGATCAAATTGTTTTAATTATTTATTATTGAATTACCATACTACAGATTATTCAGTAATTATTAAATAAACGCTAGTCATTTGTAGTTTATTTAAATTATTCGAAATTATCTGATTTATGGCGCCCATATCCTTTCTTTTGAAGACTTTACAGGGTACACAGCTGGTGGTTTAAACCCACCACCATATCGCCGAATTTGAGTTAGCTCGGTCATCGCGGTAAGTGAAGATTTTTAGAGCTTCCGTGTAGTACGAACTTTAAGGGGGTTAATCTGCGATTTTTTACTACCATTGATTATTTTAATTAATTAACCGCAGGTCAGCTTCTTTATCGTTGCTAACGCCAAGAATGGTGGTCTTATTTCCCTTCACCCAGTAGCTCAGCGGTAGGGGTGTGAACGAGGAGTAGTCGAGGCAGAGCTCCTGCCAAAGTATAGCAACTGGCTTAAATTAT
The DNA here is from genome assembly GCA_940337035.1 of Agriotes lineatus. NCBI lineage: Eukaryota > Metazoa > Arthropoda > Insecta > Coleoptera > Elateridae > Agriotes > Agriotes lineatus. The sequence continues at coordinate 214,505 of CALNHX010000792.1, forward strand.
AGTTTTATTCTAAGTTTAAATTACTATGTACAAATTATTAATTAACAAAAACAAGGAATAACCATGCTAATAAGATGTGTAGCGTCTCGATGGTCTAGACGAAGGGCCGCTGGGGGCCGGTGTAGGTGGCGGTGACGGCGATGGCTAACCTCTGGATGAGGCTTACCGATTGTCGGTTACGTGGAGAGGCTGGGTTCACCAGCGGTGAAGGAGGCGGCGAGCCAGAACTGCGGGTACCTGGCGACGCGTCCAGGCGAAGTCTTCTCGTGGCAAGGAGCGGACGTGGCGGACCTGAGAAGCTCGTAGGAGGGGCTCACACGTAGATGACATTTCGGAAGAACTGAACATTTTAGAGTAAATTGATCCTTCTAAAACGCCTGTTTTCTTCTTTTCCCTACTAAGTTACTTCCAGATCATCCTTAGTTAACAATTAACCATCAACCTCTGACAAATATATAGAGCTGCATTGCCTATTTTTCAGTACAGTTTCAAGTTACTTAAATCTATACAACCAGTATTTAGTTTATTGCAAATCGTCGACGGCACTCAGAACGATATTTCCAGAAGATTAATTCAGGATTTATAAATAGTATACGAAAGTTTGGAAACTCTGGGGATTTTTTTAGAGTAGAGTCCTCTAAATTCTCCACCGTTTTCGCTTTTCGCTACTAAGCTACTGCCAGATCATTTTTACTTTCTTTTACAACAAAGGAAGTACTGGATTCGCTCCTGCGTGAACAGAATATCTCAAAACCGAACAGAGGTATGTCGTTGAGACTTCATGTATAAGTTTTGCGTACTAGATGCGCAAGCAAGCTTTTGAAGAAAATCTCATATCCGGAAGTATAGTGTTTACTGTTGTGATTTCTCAGTTTTTCGATTTTCTCAAAAACCGCTCCAAAGATTTTTTCCAAACGTTACATTTTAATTATATTTTTGTGTATTGATATGAGATAGATGATCTTTCAGTTGAATACATCTAAAATGGGTTTCTACAGGGCAATATAAAGAACTAATAAAGTTGAACATCTGAAACTTTGGCCATGGATTTTATGTGTAAGAGCGACTACAACTACAATATTTTGACAAATACAAAATAATTTGCGTTTTAAACATTTTCCGTGTTTTCTCCAAAATCTGCAATAAACAACGAAAGCTGAATTTTTTCAAAACTCGTTGGCTTTTGATGGGATAAACGTGGTAATCTCGGCGATTAGCCATGTACACGTAGTGAGAGAGCGGTTCAACTTCGCGAATCCTTTTTATACGGTGCTGCTTATGATCGTCTCTTCGTTTGGAATTTTGAAGAAAATTACCTGCAAACATTGAGCAGTCCTGAATGGCGACATTCCTTGAAGGATTACGATGTCCGTGAGCTGTTGGCATAGACCTTGCTATAACTTTAAAATGCCAATTACAGTTTTTTAGAACTGAAAATGTATGTTGTTTACTATTTCTGTTTTTTAAGTTCATTGATTACATTATCCAGTATTTTATTTAGCATATTTAATATACAGGATGCCTCAGAAGAAGAAATTTTAATTTTACAACAGTGTTCGAGGGTTGGCTATTATATTGTTTATTTCACAAATAATTAAGTAAGGGACATGTTACCAGTAAAATAATTCAAATTGGTTATCATTACTGCTAAATTAAACACTAATTGACAAAACTGACATAGTACATTTTGGAAATTACATAGAGTTGAACTGGCATTGTTGCCATATTCTCTATAATTTTTCAATTCTGGTATTCAAAACTTTTTAAAAAGAAAATCTGCACCTGTAACGTTTTAATTGTTGAGCTAATGTTTAAAAGACGCATTCGTTGACAAATTATAGTATTTTTCATAATTTTTTATACTAATTTCTGATACCTGAGAACCTTGTACGCGGCAGATGCATCAAGTAGACGTGAGTTTTTATAGCCATTTCATTTTTAAAATTTGTTTATGTAATAACTAATAATACCAAAGAAAATTTGGCAACACTGTTGTGTGTAATTTGAGTGGTAGATTTCCAAAACATAAAACATATAGAGTGATTTATTTAAAGAACCAAAGTTAGTGTCATCTCCGGTTTCACCGGAAGTGACACTAGCGTTGGGTTTTTAAATATATTTAAACAAATAATTAATTAATAAATTTTCAGTTTTATATAAAGATAAAGTAGTGCATGATACATATCGTTAGATTGGTAATTACATTTTCTATCTAATGGCAAGATGGCCCTTACTAGGTACCATTAAAAAAAAAGGACTTTTTTTTTTAAAACGAGTTTAGCAAACTATATTCTGTTATTAAACATTTGTTATTGACCTTACTGATAAAATAGCTATTATTAGGAGTTGATAGAGTCAATTAGAATAGATTTTTCCAAGTCAAGGCCTTCTATGGTAAAAAATAAAAATGGAAAAAATAAATTTTTTGTTTAAAAAAATTGAAATTTGGCAACACGGTCATATGTAATTTGACTCGTAGATTCAGAAAAACATAAAATATACAGGATGTTTTACTTAAAAAATCAAAGTTAGTATCATTTCCGGTAAAATCGGAAGTCATTCATTTTGACTATATCCATCAGCCAATCAGAAATTATGTCTAGTATCTTGGTATAAAATTTTATCCAAATCTATTCATAAATAAAGAAGATATAAACATGGCCCTAGTCTCATTGTCACCCGGTATATTATTTTCTAGCACACTTACATATGAGAAAAAAACAAGTTAGTAAATTATTCTGATATATCAACCTCTTTCAATGTCTATTGCATGTCACTTCCAAATAAATATAATTTTGTATTTTGCCAAGCTATTGAAGGTTTTATAGCCAACTATTAGTTTTTAAACCAAATGTTAGCAGCAATTACTGAGTTGCTAATTGCAAGTAATGTTCCTAATATAGATTCGTATAAATATTCTGCGACAACTGTCTTTAATTTAACAGTAGAAGAGCATTACTGTACTTTTTTACTGTTAGTAGCGGTGGCTACAAATATCCGTTTTTAAATTGAAGAAATTAACTTCCTTTTGTATTTCAACAACCAAAATTTCATATTTTTTGGGAAATTATGAGGTCACCCCTCCGTGGTGTTTCCTGAAAACAGCTTTTGCTGGATATGAATCCCAAACATTATTGGATATTTAAACTGGTGACATCTTATTTTTTATCACATTTTAATTTAGCTAAATTTAAATTTGGCAATCACACAATTCGATAAAGTAATTATAACTGTTTTTGCAATTAATATAAACATGAGGCTAAAACTAACGCAATAGTTTTCATTTTGTAGTACGCGTACCATCCAATATTCACCCATTCATCCACCCGTGGTGCTACAGTACCGTGCGGACCAGGGCCTAACTTTCTTATGTTGTCTTGATCTCCTTCTTGTTCTCTTCATTTCTAGCTGTGTTCCGCGCATCTTCAGTGGTAGAGCTAAGATGTTGATAAAAAGTGTCTCCACTTGATTGGTTATTGTCTGTAGGGCTACCGCTTGATACAAGGTTCTTACATTCCAGTTCCCAAAATCCAGTCCTTTTCTTTTGATGCATTCGTTTTCTATAAGATTGTCCTGTTCGAGGCTTTCCTAAGGTATTCATAACAATGGTTGTTTAGGGAGCCGAGTTGTTAACCTGAACCCACCCCTTCTCCTTTACCTGGGCTTGATACAAGCACAGTGCAGTTGATCACCGTCACACTGTAGCATAATGAAAACCAATATAGGACAGCACAGATTCATGAAGTTGACAATAATTAAACCAAATAACATGAATTTAATTGCAACTAAACAGGGCACCCGTCCCGTTAATGTTTAAAATGTTATTTTCCATGTATATGATTTTTAAAAAATCTTTAATTTTACCTTTAAAGCAGTTGCCCTGTATTGTACTGCGATATTTTTATCAATAATGGTCAATGTAATAGTAATTATTGTTATATTGTAGTGCGTTTGTGGTCTGTGCCTACTCACTGTATTGCAAAAACATATTTTAGTATATCTGAAAACATTGCCCCATCTCCGAAAAAAGAATATTTTTTTATCACCAAACCTCCAAATACCAAATGATACAATGGTTTGATGAGTTGTGGCTCCCCTACCCTTAAGACCTAAACAATCTATTGTATTCTCATTCCAAAGCAATTGCTATCTGTTTTTAAAAAAATTGTTTATCGTTTTTACTTCCTTCGTCTTTCAGAAGTATTGTAATCAAGAAAAAATCACTTTCCGAGATTTCTTCAGATCTTCACGTTTCAAGGTCCCTAGATGACGAAAAAGAGGTTTTCTTAATTCCGTCTGTCTGTCTATATGTTGGCAGTATAGCTCAAAAACTATTTGTCGGAGGAAGGCCATATTTTGCATACCTATTATATATTTACCTCGCATGAAACCGGTACAATTTCATACAAATATATACAAGGTGAGCGCCTTAAAAAATAATATTTTGTTTTTTTGGGTTAATTTTGAAATAAAAGAGAGTAATAACTTTCACATAGGTCAAGCTTTACATTTGCCGAAAATAAGACTCAACCGATACAGGATAATGTCACAAAAGAGTAAAAATGTTTCAACAACAACATCATTCTGTTCAAGAGAGGCGCGCGCCGGACTTATCTCGAAGAAGCTTGGTAGCGTAGTTGGAATTTCGATGCGGGCACATCCGCTGTGGATATGCGCTTACTATCGCTCTGCAGATGCCGCGGGTTCAAACCCCAGCGGTATACATTTTTTTAATTTGAAAATGTATTAAATTTATTAGAAACGTGAAGATATTTTTACTCCTAACTTAATTTGATTTTTCTAATTATTTAGTGTTACAATCTCGACGAGGGAAGTTCTGGGTAAAGCCTTTTACGGATTTTTGTGGGTTTGTATTCAAATCTGGGTTTAATAATATTTAAAAGCCAGCAGGGAATTTCCAGTTTCTGATTTGAATAATCAGCCATTTGCAAGAACCTAGACGCTGACATCGGCTACCTGTACCTGCTGTTTAGCTTCCAGATAAAAACAACTTTGGCTTATGAGTTTTGTTTATAGCTTTTCAATTATATTTAGTAGTTCAATATACACCTCTTCCATTTCAATGTCTTCCAGTGTCAATTTAAAACACCGAAAGCTGTTTTTACTTCTGCATTCCTCTAATAAATTATTTCCTAGAACATTTCTTGGATTCAGGTAATATAATGTAGTAGATATCACAGACGCGCCTTCGAATTAAAGTCACTCGGTGTTTTTCATCTAGACGGTACCCCCCCCCCTCCCGGAACTGCTTGAGAATTACTTCAGGGGGTTAGGGCGTCACTTATTCTACCTTAACTATTTGAAATCGGAACGCTCGGGCCAGGAGTCGAGCTTACGTCGTCCTTCACTGCGGCTGGCAACCTATTTCAATAAATTCCTTTGCCTTATATTTGTTTTATAAAAATTCAAATCAATACGTTTTCCATTACAAATTACTCAAGCACAGCGATAACTAAACTTATTCCGAATATCGGTCTTAAAAACCACATTCTACAATAAGGTAATGAGATGAAATAGAAAATTCAACGTAAATCATATACTATAAATGTTTTAATTTTTGTTGTGTGTGCTAGACCCGCTCTCACCAAAGCTTGCTGTATTAGAGTCGAGCTTTCGGAGACGGTGCCAGTACCTACTACCTATTGCTTGCAACCTGCAATAGAAAGAAACAATATGTATCCATTAAAGATTCATTTAATTTTAGCTACCTATTTTGACTTTTTTAAAGAAAGCTAATAACTAATGACGCTTTGGCAGTCAAAACTAGGCCGACTGACAAGAAATTTCGTATAAGTAATTTTCAACCTTTTTCAGCAAAAAGGTGACCTCCATGTGAAACATAAACTGTCGGAATAATTTGAAGTCCATCAAGGACTTCGACAAGAGTGCGTGCTCTTTTCCTTACTTGTAATGCATACTATGGGAGAGTGTGATGTACTAGATAACTAGAGCAGGGTTTTTCAAAGTGGGATACAACGATCAGGTGTAAGGGGTACACAGCCTGATTTACGTAATGGCGAATGAAAACATAATAGAAAATAAATTTGAAAGAGATGTAAGGTGGCTTTGTCAGTAGCTACAGAATAATACACGAAATGTACAATCGTGGTCAAATAAATTTGAGAAAATTCTAACGTCTCCACAGATTTCTTTAAAGATTATAATTACTGTTAAACTTTGACCTTGTCCATAACAAACAGACAAGTAAACAAACTTTGACAAGTATCTGAAATCTGTCACTTTTTCTGATAACATGAAATCCATGGAGATACAATTACATTTTTAACCCAACCTATATTTGAAAATAACTGCCCCAGATTTGTTTGAACACGACTGTACGTATCCAGGATGTTTGTTAATTAGGACGCAATATTTTTGAAAGTAAATTTTAGACGCATCTAATTAAACAAATATTCGAAACACGTTTAAATAACACGTTTACACGACTTATACTAAGTGCCCAAAGCGGCCACAACTCGACGCGACGTAGGAAGGAATTTTGTGCTGCAATTAATTGTAGGTACATTTTATCGTATGGAATTTGTAACATGATGGATTCTTTCAAGTACTGCTTGTTTCCTCGAACCCCATAAAATGTAACCCACAATTGTTAGTTCCGAAGATATTGCTGGCCAAGGAATGCTTTGTGCTAAGATGTGGTTCATTTTCTACTATTTCTATCAACTCCTCCTCGTATCATCTGTTATCAGTAGCTCTATCTGTCCTAACGTACGTCTGAAAGCGCCAGATTTTGTTAGATGTTGTGGTAACACATTGCGACTAGGTGTTATGCGATTAGAGTTATTTTCTAGGATTACACTCAGTTATTTAGTATCATTTCCGAAATGGAAAAAAATTGGACACCTGTTTATAAAAAATTCGACTCAAATGATCGCTTTTATATCATCTCAAAATATTCTACGTTAATTATCAAATACCTTTTATAATATTTAACTAAATTACTCATTATAACTTTGATAGTTAATGTATATTTCTGACGAAATTGAAAACTCGATATCATATTAAGTAATGTAAATACTAAAACAGTAAAAGGAAACGCTTAGTAATAGAATTACATACATTTGTAAAGAAATAAAACAGTGCAGCCGGTGGGATTCGAACCCACGTTCCCAAGCTGAATCCGGTTGCTAGTCAGAAATTGAACAGTTCCCCTACGAACGTACCCCTATCATGCTAGCTTGTCGCTGCGCTATAATGGACGTGGTGACTCACTAACGCAAGGACAACATGCTTTTATATAATAATGGTCTGCATGACGGCATGCCGAACATAGGTAAACGCCACTGGTAAACTTCACTATCGATCAATGAAAGCTGTGCTTGGCTTGCGCTCGGCACGTTTTCATTTATACGGTGCTGCCCGAGTTACTTATGAACCTAGGTTACTTAATTTTGTGTATTATTTCCACAGAGTCGGTTACCCAGTGAAGCTGCATTTACTGTGGCTGAATGTGTAATCGCACAAGAAGACCCTAAGAAAGTATCGATAGCGACAATTTTAAATAACCATATAATAACCAAATAAAAAAAAGTAAGTAAAATAAAAATGTCAAAATAAAGAAGTTTATCCCAAAAAATAATTGTTGGGCATCTTGCTCCTCTACCATATTCTGCTGTACATAGTATTAGCTTATTGTGATGTAGTTGTAAATCGCCAGGTTAATTATTTAAAATTGTATTTTATAGTGTGTATACAATTTATTAAATATTATTATGTATTCTTGTCACAGCATCTGCCGGTCAGTCAGTGTACATTTGGAGACTGACTGCATTTGCTGTGCTAGAATGTATAATGGCACAGACATCTTTAAGGAGGCAAAAAGAAAGTATCGATGGCAACTTGGAAACAACCATATTTCTGATGACAATGATGGATGACTTGGATGATTTATAGAACAAATTCCCAACGCATCAGTAAGTAAAATAAACAATTTAGTATAATGACAATATAGTTAGAATTGAAATAAATTACCTTTCTAGAACAGCTAGTCTGGAACGACTCTGACGACACAACATAAACATACGGGACATATAATAAAATATATTTAATATAATTCGCCTTAAATATTCTCGATTTTATCCAGTGTTCCATTAGGCTTAGGAACAACCAATCGCAATAGTAAATTACCTTATATTCTCGGTATCTGCATTTGATAACATTAGACTTCTGGAAATTAGTACAAAACAAACTGCATATCGTAATGTACAAAACATTAATTAATCTGAGAGGACATACATATAGTTTTATGTTTTGCGACTCTTAAAAGGAAAAACGGACAATTATTACTTATGCTTTAGAGACACATAATATAAATTAATAACAAAGTTAACATTGTAATTATTTAATATTTAATTAAATTTTCATTTAAAGTTAGTAAGTTTTTCTTAAGTGTCAACTTTTCTTCAATACCGATTGTATATCATTTTCACTTACAATTTAATATTTCGCGAAACAGATTTAGATTTTACAGCAAAATCTTAGTTTTTCTACGAATTGTATTAATGAATTAATTATGGTGAAATATGTTATTCTTACCATCTATAACTACCATACCAATATTTGAAATATTACTCATTGTCAGCTATTACTAGAACACGACCCGTGTTGTTAGTACCGGTTCTCTGATAATTTTCTTTTCTTTAACAGTACTTTGGCTCTAAATATCAGTTTTAATAGCAATAGCACGAACGCATTTCTTTTTCTATCTACTGGTTGCAGACAGGTAACCGACAATAAGCAAAATTTCAAATTTTTGGGAAACTTTGTGAGATCACCTCCAAGTAGAGATGGGCGCGTGAGTCAGTTTTCGCTCACGTCACGCACGTTTCACGCTTGCTTGAAACACTCACGTTCACGCACATTCACGCTCACGTTCACTCACGTTCACGGCGTGACACGCCACTCACGACGTGACACGCAGCTTTTATTTTAAAATTTAAATTCAGATAGAACAGAATGTTCAAATTTAAAACCAATGAAAAAACCCATAAAGAGAACTAAAAATATGTTTCTGCACGTGGCATAATTTACGTGATATGTTGCAATCAGAATAGTTGACATAAAAAGAAAAAAATGAAAATTGACTACAATAACTTACGACAAAGGATAAATACTGATTTCTCGCAAATACATTTCTTGCAGCTGTCTTCAAAGACAATTAATTTTAACAAAAGCTGTCATTGAAATTGACGTTTCCCTTATTGGTATAAGTACAGAATGTATATGTTGCTAGGCAACACTTTTAATTCGTAGGTTTAACAGTACTTTTAAGTACAAGGATCAACATTTTCAGCGTTAAGGCGAGTATACAAAACAAAACATTACTTTTACTAGAATAATAATTTCATTTACACATGTACACAATAAATTGGTTTAAAAATAAAACGTAATCAACATTTTCAGTGTTGAATCGAGTATACAAAACAAAACATTACTTTTCCAAAAACAGGTTCATCTACACATCTACACAATATATTTTTGGTTTAATAATAAAACGTAATTAAAATTTTCAGCGTTAAGCCGAGTATACAAAACAAAACATTAAAATTTTGATTTAAAAATAATATGTAATCAACATTTTCAGCGTTAGGTCGAGTTCTGCGCTCTTCTAAAATTCGCCCAGCTGTAGAAAATACTCTTTCGCTTGTAGCGCAACTTACCAGTATGTTTAAAATTTCTCGAGCTAATTTTTTTAACAGTGGCGTATTTACACTGTTTTTCCAAAATCCTAAAATGTTATCTACATTTCCGCATTTTAATTTAACATAATAATTTAGTTCTGTTTCGACATCATCATCATTAGATGTGTCATCGTCAGAGCTATCTCTAAGTGTAGAAAAATAAGAATCTGATGCTGATTGTAGCAGTACATATCGTAGCTTCTACAGGAATATCGTTCAATATTAATTAATCCTAATAGATAGGCAACTTTAAGCGCAAGACCAGTAGGAGGGGTTGCCTACCCTTTTTGAAATTTAATTTAGAAGGCCCATGGTTACGTTAATAAAAAGACAATAAATAACAAAAATTATTACTTCCTGTTTAATTGAGAAAGCAAAAGGGCGCTTCTCTATGCAGAAGCGAAGCAAATTGAAAATCCTAGCTTAGAAAGGATACAAGCAGACAATAGTAAGCCTTTATTTAACTCATACAGCATAGTATTAAAACATAATAATTTTTCAGGCAGATAGGATAAATTCCACAAACAATTTCTTTCTGAAAAGGGCAGTTATTATATAACTGGTAGGTAGACGGCAAACTAATAACGTATGTCCCAAAAGTTTTCGGAAAATTTTCAAAATAGACCTACAGTAAATAACGTCCCATACAGTTGTCGTTAGAAACAAATTGTATCAAATTGATTGACGTTTAATATAACATGTCAGTTTTGTAATAAACAAAGTTATAAGGTTATGCTGTTGACATGCAAAATAAATAACAATTATACAAAATTTTTAACCATTATTTTTTTTCCGAAAACTTTTGGGACATACGTTACATACAAATCGTAATAGAGGGTTTTCCTTGATTCAGCTCTTAGTGTCACCTCTTTGACCACCAGCTATTAGGGCTTCCTCTTTGACTACCAGCTCGTCGGTCTTTTTCATTTGACGCCAGTTCTGGTCAGTTGTATATTCGCCATGGAGAAGTGTGTCGATAAGTTACGAGCGATAAGGAAAAGAGAGGACGCAATTAGAAATCTATAACCAGTTAGGAGATCACTCACCAGTCAAGGGCAACTTCTTTGGTTCGATGAGGAGTTCTTCATAGTTAATGTTGGCAGATGGAGAGGTCCAGGTTCAAGGGTTCTCTGCATTAACCGTATGTTAGTCCTGAAAGGGTTTAATATCGTTAGTTAGACTTAAACCCGCGTCATAGCTTAAATATAATTAAATTAGGGCGTAAGCCTTAAGAATATTCAATAACAGATTAGTTTCAAGTAAAAACAATAGTTACTTACCAGGTGATGTGGCCTGAAGTGAGATTAAATAGTTCAGTGACTGTCAAGTTGGTTTTTGGGTCACTTGTCAAATAATAAGTTTTTTTTTCATAAAGGACCTTTCTTATACTACATGGAATGATACCAATTAAACTAAATACCGATCATTAATCGTAATTAATACCTAGGAAAGAGAAATACGAGGGTATAGAGAGCTCTTTATATTTTCATCTTACGAACCGGAGGTTATTAATTAAATAGGTATAAGAAATCTCCTAGATACTGATAGATTCATTAATCCTAACGTTTTATTAGAACAAATTCTAACTTGTCAGAGAAGAATAAAACTTGCTAAATAATTACATAATGTGTATTAAAATTAGAAAGGTATAAGCCTCTAATGCATAACAATTGATTTGTGGACTGTTAGAAAGAATACGTAACCTTTGTAAACCTATTGAATTTAAAACTTTTTAAATAAAGTTATGGCGCCCATTTCTTCTGATTAATGAACTTTTACCTTTATATGAAAGTGAAACGAACTAAAAATCCCACAATTGTTAAACCCTGATAAGAAACCGTATCTTGAGCTAGTCAGTGAAGTGTAAGCCTTCCAAAGGTAAGTAAGGATGAGGGGTACATGATGTACCAGTTTTGAGTCGTTTGCTATGTATTTCATAATTACTATCTATAGTTTTATTTGCATTTTCGTATATTTGGATTTGCTCTAGGATTTCGTTTACAGTCGAACGAATATCTTCTCTTTTATATGAAGGTATGAACTTTAAGGATTTATAATTAGGGTCCAAAAATACAGCCACATAATGTAACAATTCGTGATTTAATTACGTTTAAAAGTTGCTGCACCCTGCAGTTTTTTATTCGTTACTAAATATTTAACGTGAAATTAACGTGAAACGTGAATCACGCCATGGAAATTTTTACTCACGTTCACTCACGTTCACGTCACGATTTTCAAATATTAGTCACGTTCACGATGTGACACGCCTTGACACGACGTGACACGACTGTTTTCACGTCACGCGCCCATCCCTACCTCCAAGTGGTGTTTTCTGGAAGCAGGTTATGCAGGCTAAAAGAAATTTGGTATTGTTATATTTTCCGCAGAAACCGCGCGTTTTACTCTCAATCGTAAACCATTATTTTATTATTTGCTTAAATAGGAACATTAAAAATGTTCGTAATGTAAAAATTAAAGCGGTAAACTACTAAAAATGGAAAATTGCCAGTCAAATAAACGTTAATATCTCGTAAACTACAATACAATTGTCGTTATTGTATTAGGCATTTACTAATATGGAAATAACATGGAAAACAAATTATTTTTGATTTAAAAAAAAAACTTATTACGTCAATAATTTGTGCTTGTCTAAAAACCTGTTTAGCGTCTATCATATATACCGAGTGATTTTTACTTATTTAGAAAATAGAGTTTTTCGAAATTGACACAATTCAAAGTGTTATTTTTCGGAAATTAAGTAAGATTTCAATGAATTTTTTTTAGTGTTATTTTTAGCTAACTGAACAATCTATCTAAATATCTATAAGATGTTGTTTAAAATACCCTTTTGCTTCCATCTTTTTCTGCTATAACACCAACAGCCTGAAATTTTCACATATTATTTACGATAAATGTGGAAATCTTGTATACCTCAGTTGTATCGAGGTTTCTCCAAGGGCTTTGATTAAAGTAACTGCATAGTCTATCCTCCGTTTCTTTTGGCAGCAAATTTTTGTACTCTTCTTGTATAGAGTTTGTTTCCGCTAAATAATCTAATTTTCTTTTTAATTTCTATTTGTTCCAGCTCCAATTTTCGCTTTCTTGCACTTAATACATGGACAGGCGATAGTGAAGTTATTTCTTTAATTGGATATGGAGGAAGCCTGTGTGTTATGTTAGTTCTTTTTCTTAAGACCTGCGGACGCTAACACAAGAACAAAGAGGGACTCTGTTTTACGAGATCGACACGCGGAAGGAAGTTGCTGACTCTTCGGGCTTCGGGTTTGAGGCATTAATTTGTTGTTTGGTTTTATCGCAGATGGACTATTGCGACGTAGTATACAATGTCTTGATTATCATGATAAACTTAGGATTCAAAAACTACAGAATTATTGTTTGCGACTTATTTATGGCATACGTAAATATGACAGGATAACTGAAAGATGCTCCGTGGTTAAATATGATCAATAGACGACTTTTTCATCGCTCCGTTTTGTATTATAAAATTCTGCCATTTAATACTCCACCGTACTTATATAACAAAATCTCATTTCGTACAGATGTGCATAAATTGAATTTGAGGTTTGGGGGTAATATAACTTTTCCATTACGTTACAATGAATTTGGAAAACGACGTTATTTATATAACATTGCGAAATGGTTTGATGACTTGCCCGTACACCTCAAAGTACAAACACTCTCTTTATCCGAGTTTAGGTGTCAGCTGAGCAAAACACTTCATTCAAGACAAATTTAAAATGTTCGATTATTTTTTGAATGCGTAGTGGTTTTCGGGCAATAGCGAAGACAAATCCAGACTACATATTTAGTATTGTTTTTTTTGTTTTTGCAAAGTAGGGTTAGGTGGAAGAACAGCTCACTGCTTTTGCTTTGAGTTAAATCTCGCCCTCATTCATTATTATATATGTAAATAAAGTTTATATTTTTATTATTAGCTGCATTCAGCAAATTCCCAGACAATCACATCCGGTGTAAATTTTTACAGAAACCCACATCCGTTTAAACAAGTCTGGACAGGTCTCGACAAGTCTGACAACTACATTCCCAGACTCACATCCGGTATAAATTCCGAGAAATTACATCTTCCTCACATCTGGTGAAAATTCTCAGAAAATTGCGCCCTTTAGTTCCATCGCCCTGTCGAAACTATTTTTAGCAACCATGCCAATTCTCAGTCAATCACATCCGGTGTAAATTTTCCCAGACGCCCACATCCTTTTAAACAGGTCTGGACAGATCTCGACTAGTCTGACATCTGCAGTTCGTTCGGGTGACATGCAAAGTGAGGCAGAACCCGCCTAACTACACTACTTACTTCCACGTCGTCTTTCTTGAAAGCGACTATTGTTGGCTAAGAGATATCAAGGTTTCAAATCTTTATATTCTCTAGAAAATGACTACTCTCAGACCCGCGGAACGACGTTTCCAAGAAATTAATTCAGAATTGGTAAATTGTAGATGAAAGTTCGGAAGCTCAGAGCATTTTACAATACATTTCGAGTTCTATAATGTCCATAGCTTTAGCTTCTCTCTACTACTTAAGGTGCTTTCAGATCATCGTTAGATTAACTAATTAAAATAATTTTTTGCCAACACCTAGACCTGCACACCATTTAGTTCTATGATTAGTGACTACATATGTACGTATACCATGTGCTTCAAGAAAATACTATTGTATAACTTTATAAGTGGCAAATACGAAACGCAGTTACTATTTTGCAACTTATAAAATGCTTCAAATTTTATTTTAAAATGTGTGCTTTGAATTTCTAATTGAATTTATAATATTACTAGCGGACCCGACAGACGTTGTCCTGCCCAAATGTTGGTTTGCTTTCTATTCGCGGGTTCAGCAAACGTTTTTTCGATATTCGAATTTTCGATTTTTTTCATTTTAAAAAATATTGAAGGGTGGTGGCGGGTTGACATTTTGGGGTTATATGTTCTGATATGCGAGAAATTTTAAACAAAAATGTTAAAAAATTTCTTCAAAAAAATTTTTTTAAATCCTAGAACCCGATTTCAGCGCCACCTACCGGGTCCATTTGTGAATCTAAACTATCCACACTATCCAAACATACACACAAAATTTCATTAAAATCGTTCCAGCCGTTTAGAAGCAGTTCAGTCACATACACACGTACAGAAGAATTATATGTATATGTTACAGGAAATGTATGAAACCTAGACATTGTATACAATTCCTAGGAAATGTATATAATACCGAGCCAATTTAGGAAATGTGTAAAATAATTTGTCAAAGGTTCTTTAATACATACATTTCATAGGAAATGTATTTATTTTCTAGGCGTTGCATGCACTTCCTAAATGGTACTGTATGAAAATCAACATTATACTGAACTGAGAATCAAATTAATTTTTTTATAAAGGCTCTCAATGCCATAATCAGGTCACATATAAAAAGTAAAATCTTCATAAAACTTAGTTATTAACATTTAAACTTAAAAACTTAAGAACTTATTAATTTTTTTGGCCAAGCTAGCACAAAGATAAAACTAAGAATAAGCTCATAATCAGGTCACAATAAAAAAAAAAGTAAAAATCTTCCTAAGATTGTGATTATTAATTTTATTTCAAACTTAATAACCTCACCTAACCTAACCTACCGACATGACATCCCGAATTTAACACATTTCCTATTCCAGTTTAGGAATGTATGTGTATAATAAAATTTATTTCAAACATTTCCTGACGATTTTAGGCATTATATACATTTCCTAGGAATTCTATATAATGACGGATTACTTACATTTCCGGTAACATATATTTAAATACGATGACTTCCTAAATGTAAATTAATCTAAAATAATCAAATAAAATTACATTTTTATATAAAAAAAAACCTGGTTCTTACTTGTGTCATTGTCTCACTTTCCGATTGGAATCAAAATTCAAAATTTTTGTTAAACGTTAAGAGGCCACCTCCACGTGGTGTTTCCTGGAAACAGCTTTGCTGGCTAAGAGCCTCGTACATTTGAACTCGTTCTGATTTAATTTGTAATCACACTTTAAAATTTGATCAAAATTTAACCAGAAAATGCCAGATACTGAACTAATACACAGCAGAAAAAGTAAACCAAAAATTAGACAAACCTTGAAAAAATTAGTACAAGCTAAACATTTCGTAGAGATCCTATATTTACCTTATTGCTTATAATAACCGCTCTCGTATGCTACGGCTACCATATTAAAAAATGACGGCTTATTTCTGGTATTTTCTATATAATTTGTTAATCGTTGCAGATAAGAAAACACCGTGAATTAAAAATTGTAAAGCCTGACATAATAAACAATTGTTGTCATCACTATTTCTCCTCTAGACGTAACTGTTTTTTTTATTAGAAGGTGTAGAGGACATCATCAGATGTAGATATCAGTGGAATATTGTTACCCCAACAACGCTTGCAAATTTTTTCGTAACCAACAGAAATAAAAAAGTTCTTATAGAATATCATGTTAATATCATTAAATATCAGTTAAGATGTCGAAGATGTAGAAGATGTCGAAGCTGATGCTGATGTATCTGATGTCTGATGCTGATGTGCAGTAGGTACTGAGAAAGCAAGGGATGGTTTTCGTTTAGTTGTTTTAGTGCAGAACACGGACCTGTTAATTATCCTAACCACCCTGTCGACAGACAAGATGCATCTTTGGTTTCTTCGACCAGGCTCAGGAAATAAAGGAAGCTTAATTTTCTACACACTAAAGCAACGAAACTTGCACAGGAATGCCCTAAACTATTTGCTGTTTCTACATGCGGTTACACGTTGTGATACAAACTCAGCTACAAACTTTAGAAAGAGAAAGATTAAAGGTTTACGCCTTATAGAAAAAACGATGATATTGAAGCTGCAGGAAAGAATTGTTTATTTTCCCGCAAATACTTTGTCTATAATCGTTTGATCAACAAACAGAAATTATATTTTAAATTTCACTTGTCAATTTTAATTACCATAAGTGCAACAGCTCATCACTCATATCGAACATATACCTGTAAGTGCAACAGTAGGTGGGTAGTAATATTTAGAGCCAACTATCTGGAGTAAGCCTTCTACCTTTCTCATTGGCTAAATTCTAGTCAGTTATGACTAATTTTGACTGCATACGTAGTAAGCGGTATTGTACAGTGTATTCTGTCCAAAATTGGTATCTTTGAAAAATTAATTACATTCTACAGCTCAAAGAGGAAAAATTGTTATGAAAAAAATTATGTATTTATGGTCTACAGTTTTTTTATTTGAAACTTTTATTTTTATTTACATTTCTTAAGCTATTGCAGCCGTATGAATAACATGTTGTTGGCACTGTAAGACTATGTCAAATTCGAGGTTATCAGTTTAGGTTTTCCGTCAGTTTTGACACAGACTGACGCAAAACCTAACCTGCTAACTTCGAATTTGACGTAGACTTACAGTGCCACCAACATATTATTCATACGTTTGAATTTCCATAGCCGCCCTTTTAGACATTTTTAATGAACATATTGTATTTCTATCATGTTTCAGGACAATTATATTTTTAAGTGGCAAACATGAAATCCAATTATAAAATCTATAAGATTTATTTCAACATATATGTGTTGTACTCCTACTTTAATATACCGTCTGTTCTATAAAAAAGGCCCCGCCTTCTAGCTACTTTATTATTTATTTTAGACCCAATAAACCTTATATCAAATCAAATGGCACATAAAAACCTACATTTTGATACTATCAAAAAATTTGTATCTTCAATTGTTTCAGAGTGGTGACGTCACGTGCAATTTTTTTAAATGACACTTTATATATTTTTTGACATTTTCTGGTAGAGGTTTTTTTTCTCTTTTCAACAACATAAATATTTCATGCACTTGCATAAAAAAATTTTCGTGAAAAATTACAAAACTTTTTCACAGTGGGAGGCCATGATACAAAACTGTAAACAAAAGTGTAACTCAGAAAAACAAAACAAATAGTAGCCAAACGCTTTAACTGTCAGATTTCAGAATAATCTAAAGTGTTTATTGTTTTGTTTTTCTGAGTTACACTTTTGTTTATAGTTTTGTATGGTGGCCTCCAACCGATAAAAAAGTTTTTTAATTTTTCTCGAAAATTTTCTTATGTAAGGGCATAAAATATTTATATTGTTATAAAGAGAAAGAAAACCTCTACCAGAAAATGTCAAAAAATATATACAGTGTCATTTAAAAAAATTGCACGTGACGTCACCACTCTGAAACAATTGAAGATAAAAATTTTTTGATAGTGTTAAAATTTAGGTTTTTATGTGCCATTTGATTTGATATAAGGTTTATTGGGTCTAAAATAAATAATAAAGTAGCTAGAAGGCGGGGCCTTTTTTATAGAACAGACGGTATAATGTTTATATAGTCCTTCCAAATCGTACAAAAACTGACCTCATACATGTAAATTTATTGGAAATAGACGGTATTACTTATAAAATTACATTCTGGTAGTTCTTTGTCTTATAGTCTGACTTGTCAATTGAAATCAAAATTCAACATTTTGGGAAAATTTAAGAAGCCACCTCTACGTGGTGTTTCCTGGAAACAGCTTTACTGGGGAAAAGAGCCTCCAATATTTTGAATCTCCACATTTGTATGTCAAAAATTATTTTTTGTATTTATAAATAAAATACATATATAGAACAATTAACCAGTTACATATATTTTTCTATTTATTTATTTAAGCCGAGAGAACGGCTGAGTGGTGTTGCATCTCTCACGGTACTTGTAAAAGTTCAACTCCAGTCTGCTTGGTCAGTACTTGGATGGGTGAAAATCTGGAGACCGGGCGTAGTGTTCTATCTTAGACAGGCTCCGCTATCTCAACTACTTCCGCCGAATTTAAAAATGCAAATATCCTCAGCGGTTCGGTGGTCCCGGCACCCCGACACTGTGTAAACGGTATAAGGGGTTGCAGATTATGTATGTATGTATCTGTTTTTTATTATCATTTTAACGCCCAAATGTACTACGTAGACATGAAGTCTTGAGTATCTTCTGCAATTCGACTATTGCTCAATCCGTTTAAGATTGCCCTGATCTCGATTGAGTCAAACGCTATTTCGTATTCTTCGAACACCATCCAAAACGCGATGTTGCAATGGTTTGACTTTCCTATTTGGATTCGCCACTATATCTACACCATCTTAGCTGACGGAATGGGACGTTTCGCCGTCGCCTTTTCGCCGTCGCCATTTCGCCGTCGTCGTTTCGCCGTCGCCGTTTCGCCGTTGCCATTTCGCCGTCGCCGTTTCGCCGTCGCCTTTTCGCCGTCGCCATTTCGCCGTCGCCATTTCGCCGTAACTATTTTACATTTCCGACTTAAAAAACACTTTTTCACTTATATATATCTAAGCAAAACATGGAATCGAAGTTTTACATGTTTTAAATGATACATGTTGGAAATCTTTAATAGCTTTAAAATATTATTCACATTTATTTCCCATTAGGAGGACGTTAAAGGTTATTACAGTTACACTTCTTATATGCATTAAACCGTCTGATTAGTTGTTGATGGTAATGAGCATACTTGTTACTTTTTGCTAATCCTTTTATCATGCACATGGTGGTCATTATAATGATTTGGTTTAGAAAATTCCCTTTAAGGTAGTATGGCCGTTATGATGATTTTAGTGATCTGCTCTTTTTTCAAACTTTACATTTTTATTACATTTTTATTGTGTATTGATGTGAGGTAGGTGATTTTCCAGTTGAATACTTCTGAAATGGGTTTCTTTTCTTTTTCTTCTATTCTTTAATTAACTCCTATTTGAAATAGAACACCCACTTCCGGTATATTATTACATTTTTGAATTCAGCTTAAACTTTTAGAGAAAATTTATCTCTTCAACTAACGCTCTATTTTGTACCGTTTTTGTAGAATTTGTGATTTTTGAAAATTTTTGGCAAATGCTTAAAAATGTTTGGCTAATTATAAGATCACTGTAAAAGGAAGTTGCGTGAGTGTATCACACCAGATTTTTTAACTCAACTTCAACATCTTACATCTCGCTTATTATACGTTTTCGATATAAGTTGATTAACGCTTTCCGCTCTATTTTGAAGTGTTATGTGTATTCCTAAAGTTTCCCGAAATAAATTTTAACCACCCTGTATATATGTGACTTTACAATTTAAATATTACTGTATACTTGCTGTTTAAGTACAATAGAAATTATTAAACTTATTATGCATTTTCTTCCGGCAACGGAGTACAATTATATTATTAAGTTAACAAAGATGATAATTTATAAGCAAACAAATTAATGTCCAAATAAATAAAGTGAAGGTTGCATTACATTAAAGTATAAAAATAAATTAAAGTATAATTATTTGGCAGTAGACCCCTTAGCTGATGCTTTTCCTGTTGCCATTTTTCTTCCGGATGCCGTTAATCTTTTTTTGTGATGTTTGATATTTATTCAGATTCTATATTCATTATTTGTACTCCATCTAGTTCACCTTTGTCTACGGCGGTGGATCAACTTTACTTTCATATAGCGCTCTATAAAATGTTTCTGTTTTTTCCTTTATTTCGTCTATTTGTGTGACTATACGGCTTTCTTCTTTCAGCTTTCTGATTTGAGATAGTCGTTCATTCAGTGATCTTTGTGAGTGCTTGATACTTTTTCTGTTTTTAGTGGTTTCTTTTATTTTCTGATTGTTGTAATTTTTTACATCAGTGTGGATGTTCTCTTTTACGTTCTTATTTAATCTCGTATATCTGTTATGTAGTCTCCTGAATCTTCTTTGAGTTCTTTCCTTTTTTGGATTAGTTTGATTTTTTCGTTTAAAAGGTTTCTCTTTTGCTGTTTTTCTGTTGTGCCATACTCTCTGATGCTTCTACGATGTATTGCTTAATTTTTCTATTTACCTTGTCTAAGGGTAGATTGTCCAAAGTGGTTTAAGGTGCTTCAAGTTTCTGTTCGTATTCAGAGTTTTAGCTTTTCAACTGGGCTTCAATGTTTTCCATTTTTTGTCTTAATTTTTGTGTTAATATTGGCCCGCATCATTCGCTGGTGGATTCCAATTTTAACTAAGTGTATCACTTGCAAGTCCAGTACTATGTTTATTTTGTTATTTATTACTTACTCTATTTTCTTTTTTGTTGTTTTGTTTAAAAGTTTTCCATGTTCATCTTCTACTTTTTTTCTCCTTGAAATATGTATTCGTAATATAGAATTGCCTTTCGTTTGGGTACAATTTATTAATGTCTATTCTCTTTCGTTCCTTATTTCTAGTCCATATTCGTAGTACATATGCACAAACATAAATAACACCTTAGTACATATAAATTTTGTATCATCCGCGGGTGTTCCTATTTCAGTTAACGCCGTTAATTGGAGCTTTACTGTACTTTATAACAATATCGGAGTTACAACTGTAAACAAAATTTTATATAAGAAACGCCTTAATGCTCTCAAGATCGAAGACACATTGAAGTAGAAGTAACGAAATGAATCCTAAGTAGTCTAAAGTTCCGATGTTAAAATATAACAGTAACAGTGAGGTCGGACTATAAAATACTTTACACTTGTAACGTACGACGCGAGTCAGCCGTAGAGCCGTAGATTGTGATTTGAGATATTTATATACAGTTACCAACTAAGTTATTTAATTTTTATTTTATAATTTCAAGTTTGTTACTTGGTATCAAGTGTTCTTCTTACTGTGTCCAACAATCAGTATATACTTTCAAACTGACGGCTGTGTTAAAATACAGTATGATGACACAAGAATTTTCAGAGAGACCATAAGGCGGTATCGATGGAACCCTGGATTTTTTTAAATGATTCATGACTTTGATTTTCAGAATCCGAAAGCATTAATAATTTCCATTTTTAACATCCCAAATGAAACAATTGCACGCTACTTCTTAATTCCTACCATCAACGAGGAAATACAAAAATTTAGTGCACGTTATAGTGTCAAGTTTTTCACCGTTAATAAAATTTATGAAGGTAGTTAGCCTTTTTGAGCAAATAGAAGAGTATAGCAGCAATACAAAAAATTTTATTTTCTAAACAAAATACTTGGAAGCCAGGTAAAGTCGATTTTATAATCTATAATTAAGTGAGTTATTGCATTTATTAATATAATCGATGAGATTTTTTTAATACAAATTCTGAGAATGGGCATGAGGATACAACTGAGGAAAAAAGTCCAGTTGTTAATTCTACGTATATAATTATTTGTTATTGATATTCCATTTACCATTCTGTATTCTACTGTGTTACATTTATTGTTGCAGATAAAATGCAGCACATGCTGAACTGGATAGGGTTGTAGGTATTTTTTTTTACAGGGTTAATCTTTTCAGTTATATCAACTTCAATAAAAATCAGTTAATGCTATGTGCACTTGTTCTACGAGGATAATAAAAGCAGTACATGACAATTATTTCGCGAATCGGTTTTATAGTAATTTTTTTTAATTAAGGGGATAAATTAAAATAAGAAATCGTTCAAAGTGATACACAAGAAAAAGGTTTTATCGTTAGTGGTGTGTGCTAGTACTGAAATTGCGCTATTTGCAGTATTTATAAGCTTATACGCTATTCTAGTACTAGTACCCATCACATACTGCCAGCTGCAAGATGTGGTCCATCAGCATTAAAAGGAAGTTTGATGTTTAGTTAGCTAGGAATGCAGTAGAACCACAGTATAAACAAACCCTGTGAAGTATATATACTGTGGTAGAACTCTCAACGACCGTGTGCTCTTAAAATATGGGACAGGGTACGCGTGCACAGCTTCGACTTTGTGATGTGCAGTCGAAGTGCTTAGACGTTATACTAAATATTGCATTATCAAGACGAAACAATGCCAGACAAACCTGTAACTGGTGCTGCCATTGAAGAAGACGCCTTAATCAGTAGGATTGTGGAAAAACTACTGAACACGACTACAATAATTCTTTTGTTGGAAAAATCAGCAATGAATTACTCAACCGTTTTCATGACGAAATTAAGGTATACGCTGATAAAGTAACTAAACTGGAAGCGGAACTAGAAGAATAAAAAAAAGGAAGCTGCTCTTACCCGAAATAATTTAGAAACACACGTCGTAACAGTCTGCGTATATTTGGTGAAACGGGTGAAAATACCGATGATGTGTTAACAAATTATTCAAAGAAAAATTACACCTAGATATACCACCTGGTGCAACTGATTGCAGCCGTCGTCTACAAGCAAAGGGACCTTTTCACAAACCAATAGTTGTCAAATTTGTCAGCAGAAATATCAAACATTTGTTTTTCAGCAAGAAAAAGTGACTCTAGAACTCTGAAATAGTGATTAAGGAAGATCTCACAAAAATGAGAAACCAAATACTGAAGGAGGTAGCAAAACGGTATAGAGGCGCAGGTGTAGAGTTATGAGGGAAAATATTCATAAAAGTTAATAACAAAGTTAAACAAATTCATTCCATTAAAGACTTAGGTGATACGGCTTAATCATACTACAGTGCTCAAATATGTGACCTTGCCTTATCTACTACAACGTTGAAGGTGGGTAATTGGCAGTGTTAATATTATAAACGAAAAATCAAATTTATTTTCATCGAAGCTGCCGTCTTACTTCAAATTACTTATCTCAGATTGCTTAGAGTCGATTCTAGTAAAATAGTAATGCAGTTGCTATAATAAGCGCTTATAATTAAAACCTAATTCTTATGTGATCATTATATCCTTCGTTTTTTTTTCTTGGTCTGCATTTAAATCGCTTTTTGAATTCATAAACTGTCACTATATAAAATAGACATACATTTTTCAGTTCTAATATAATGCTTTTCAACTATATAAAAATAACTCATATAAATATAAGATCCCTGTTACCCAAAAATTACCGATTTAAGGATGTTTATTCTTCAACATCGAGTTGATATCCTCACTGTATCTGAAACTTGGCTTAATTCTAATATATCTAGTAGGTATGTACAAATTGATGGATATAAGTTTGTGCAAATTGTATGAAGAGTAATGACTTTGAGTTAATAATTTCTGTATAGAGTTAGATAGAAAAAGATACATGAATTGAACTATAATTACACTTTAGTCACGATAAGTCGTTTTTAATAACAAGTGTGAAGATATACTGTACTAGTTATATGTAGCAACATAGAAAAGTTTTTTTCTCTTCGACGCTTGTCATCGATACATCTATGCTTCTTTTTGCTATTGTCTTTGCACTGTTGTAATATCTTCGAAAAGTAGTGTAGTGCGCGTTAATTCCATTTATGTCTCTATATTTGTAGATTTCATCACATATAGTTGTTATAATCTTTCAAGGATTAGTTTATTCGTTAGAATTAATAATATTATGTATATACGCACATATAAAACATACATGAAGTTGTATATGTTAAGGTTGTATGTGCACGAATATTGCATTCGATACCATTTCAAGTTGATAAGAAACATGTGTAATTAAGGTTATTTATAATAATGATTCTACATGGCGTTTTGCGTATGGTACCAATGTTGTCATAGAAAAGTGTAAGACTGCAATAACTTTAAAGGAATACGTTTTTTATGCCATTTTTCAACTTACAGTTTAAAATTTTTTGACCAAACTTATTAGTATTTTTGGTACGTACAAGATCTTACTTAAATACTTATAAAGTCAATATCATAACACTAAAGTATCCCATAAAATGTGTCCAGGAGTCGTTCGCTTTTCTATGCGTCCAATGATACTAACGGGGAAATTATTTCCAATACCTTTCATCCAACCTGTAGTCATTATCTGGAGTACTACTGCTGCTGGCATGTACTATCAGTGTCAGCCGTAGCAGTACTACATATTTCGGCTGCAACAAACAATTGTTACAACGACTGGAAGCAAATTGAAGACATTTTATTTTAGTACTTTATTAACATGGACTATTGTTCTTTGAATAGTTTTATATTGCACGTAAATAAGAGATTTAGGCTTATTTACATAGAAATAGACAACCATTTTTAAATTCAAACGTTTCTTAAAATACGCCTTCGTGACTTCATCTGCTATCGTCTTCAAAATTGTTGATTTTTCTTAGGCTTAATGCTCAATGTAAAATGTACAACTCCTCGGAAATTATTCAAATAGTAGTATTTGTTGACCAGCATGTTTAGAGAAACAAAAAGAAAAAATCTTGCTATGGAGAATTGTTCCTGAGGAAGTGTCATATGGAGAAATTGTGCTGCTGTTAGCAGTTAACTTATGAAAGAAAGCATTTTAATTTCTTGCCAATTTAATTTAATATTTTAGAAAGTAATGTATATAAAACTGAAAGTCCTGACTCGCTCACTCACTCACTCATCAACGCTCAGCCCAAACCCTTCAACCTAGAAAGCTGAAATTTTGCACAGATGTTCCCTTTATGATGTATACAAGGAATAAGGAAGAATATTTCGAAATTCAACCTCTAAAGGGGTAAAATGGGGGTTCCAATTTTGTATGGATAAATAATATTAATAGACATTTCGACTTGAAACTTCGTAGGAGTACTCCTAAAAACAAATAAGCAAACACGTATTTCGTGATTTTCCGAAAATCAACCCCAAATGGAATAAATAAGCCTAAAATACGATATGGGTGTCGTTATTGAGGTTTTTTGGGACGTTGATTGCGAAAATGGCATTTCTTTTTAAGTCCAAGACGGTGGACATAACATAAGGGAAGGGACGGGACGGGACGGGAAGGAAAGGGACGGACGAGACGGGACTGGACGGGAACGGAAAGGACAAGACGGAACAGGAAGGGACGAGACAGGGCGGGACGGGACGGAGAAGGAAGGGATGGGATGGAAAGAGAGGGGACAAGACGGGAAGGGACGGGACTGGACGGAACTGGACGGGAAGGAAAGGGACGGACGAGACGGGACTGGACGGGAACGGAAAGGACATGACGGGACGGGAAGGGACGAGACGGGGCGAGACGGGACGGAAAGGGAAGGGATGGGATGGAAAGAGAGGGGACAAGACAGGACGGAACGGGAAGGGACGGGACTGGACGGGACTGGACAGGAAGGAAAGGGACGGACGGGAAGGGACGAGACGGGACGGAAAGGGACGGGACAGAAAAGGAAGGGCAGGGTTGGGATGGAAGGGGTCGGGACGGGACGGGATGGGACGGTACGGAGACGGGGATGGAGAAAGGGATGGGGACGGGGACGGGGACGGGGACAGGATGGGTTGGGATGAGATGACAGAAAATAATTAGTCATTATTTTATACACAAATAACGAACCTCGCGCGAACGAGGTCGCGGGTAACAGCTAGTCATCAATAAAAGCGGTGAGTAACTTTATATAATATAGAGTAATCAACGTAACAAGTCTGCAGGTAACCATTTTTTCAGGTATGATATGATATCTGAATCTACCGTAAGCTGTTCGTTTTGTAGCCAAGATAATTTCTAATACAATTTTTTTGTTCAAATGCAAAAAAAGTTGTAGGTCTCGCAATGTGCATATATCTTATCATTAATAGGAGTGGCGAGTAACTTTATATAATACAGAGTAAGCAATGTAACAAGTATGCAGGTTACGATTTTTCAGGTATACCTGCCTCATATTTGAGTCTACGATAAGTTGTCCTTTGCAACCAAGATCACTTCTGGTATAACCTTTTTGTTCAAATGCAAAGCTATTGGGGGTCTCGCAATGTGCATATATCTTATCATTAATAAGAGCGGTGAGAAACTTTATAGAATACAGAGTAATCAATGTAACAACAATGCAGGTTACGATTTTTCATGTATACCTGGCTCATGATATCTGAATCTATGATAAGCTGTTCTTTTTAGCCAAGATCATTTCTGATAACAACCTTTTTGTCCAAATGCAAAGTTATTGTGGTTCTCGCAATGTGCATAATGTATCTTATCATCAATAAGAGCGGTGAGAAACTTTATAGAATACAGAGTAATCAATGTAACAACAATGCAGGTTACGATTTTTCATGTATACCTGGCTCATGATATCTGAATCTATGATAAGCTGTTCTTTTTAGCCAAGATCATTTCTGATAACAACCTTTTTGTCCAAATGCAAAGTTATTGTGGTTCTCGCAATGTGCATAATGTATCTTATCATCAATAAGAGCGGTGAGTAACTCTATAAAATAGAGAGCAATCAATTTAACAAGTATGCAGGTTACGATTTTTCAGGTATACCTACCACATGATATCTGAATCTACGATAAGCTGTTCTTTTTGTAGCCAAGATAATTTCTGATACAACTTTTTTGAATGCAGAGAAATTGTGGGTCTCGCAATGTGCATATATCTTATCATTAATAAGAGCGGTGAGAAACTTTATAGAATACAGAGTAATCAATGTAACAACAATGCAGGTTACGATTTTTCATGTATACCTGGCTCATGATATCTGAATCTATGATAAGCTGTTCTTTTTAGCCAAGATCATTTCTGATAACAACCTTTTTGTCCAAATGCAAAGTTATTGTGGTTCTCGCAATGTGCATAATGTATCTTATCATCAATAAGAGCGGTGAGAAACTTTATAGAATACAGAGTAATCAATGTAACAACAATGCAGGTTACGATTTTTCATGTATACCTGGCTCATGATATCTGAATCTATGATAAGCTGTTCTTTTTAGCCAAGATCATTTCTGATAACAACCTTTTTGTCCAAATGCAAAGTTATTGTGGTTCTCGCAATGTGCATAATGTATCTTATCATCAATAAGAGCGGTGAGTAACTCTATAGAATACAGAGTAAGCAATCTAACAACTATGCAGGTTACATTTTTTCAGGTATATCTGCCTCATGACATCTGAATCCATGATAAGCTGTTCTTTGTAGCCAAGATCATTTCTGATACAACATTTTTGTTCAAATGCAAAGTTATTGTGGGTCTCGCAATGTGCATCTATCTTATCATCAATAAGAGCGGTGAGTAACTTTATAGAATACAGAGTAATCAATGTAACAACTATGGAGGTTAAGATTTTTCAGGTAACCTACTTCATGATATCTGAATCTATAAGCTGTTCTTTTTGTAGCCAAGATAATTTCTGATACAACTTTTTTGTTCAAATGCAGAGAAATTGTGGGTCTCGCAATGTGCATATATCTTATCATTAATAAGAGCGCTGAGTAACTTTATAGAATACAAAGTAATAAATGTAACAACTATGCAGGTTACGATTGTTCAGGTATACCTGCCTCATGATATCTGAATCTATGATAAGTTGTTCATTGCGGCCAAGATCATTTCTGCCCATCCTTTTTGTTTAAATGCAAAGATATTGTGGGTCTCGCAATGTGCATATATCTTATCATTAAGAAGAACCGTGAGTAACTGTATAGAATACGGAAAGACATACTATTGATAAGTTGATCAAGTTGTGAGGAAGAACTTCAGGCTTAGTGATTAGCTTGGAGAAACATCATGCACGAGGCAAGTGATATAAAGTAAATTGTTTAAACCAAAAGTTTTGAACTTCGTCAGGTCTGTGGACTTCCAGTTCGATATTTTCGTCAGAGTGGTAAGCATATAAGGAATGATCAATGTGTTCGCGGCCCAACATAGAAGTTACAGACATTTTAAAAAGTAATTGCTGTCAGTTGACCTAACAGTCTTTTTCAGTAACACCCGTCAAAATTTAATGGTTACCGTCTATTGCTTGCTGTACTCTTGATTGTTTTGTAAAGCAATACGTGTTGAGTTCTGTAAAATGGAAAAAGGTGAACTTCGTGCAGTAAATAATTATTTGTTCAATAAGAATGACGCCTCTTGAAATATATCGGTATTTACATCGGGTGAGTCTGCCCTTTCTTACAGTACGGTCAAAAAGTGGTCAACAGAGTTTGAGCATGGAAGAGAATCGTGTACCTCAATGTGGTAGTCCAATATTGGCGTCGACTGAATAAAATCCTTGCTTGCAGGTAATTGCTGTGCTTGAGCATCGTGTGGAAAATTATATTGCTGTCCGTTGAAAAATAAAGGTTTGTTCAAACGTTTTGTTTGTTTCTTTATATGTTGGGCTGCGAATACATTGATCATCTCTCGTATCTTCAAAAGTATATTGCCCTTCCGGAATTTCAGGTATATGCTCTGTTTCACCAAGAATTTAGGTCAACCATAGGGCGTTTATATCCTCTTATTCTGCTCCAAACCAGATCGATTGTTTATACTTCATGAATTTATTTCTGTCTGCATCTGTTGTAGTGATATTCGGGGAGCAATCTGTAAGAGACCGATAAAAATTATTTTCTCTTCTTTGAAAGACATTGATTTGTTGTTTTCTTTTAGTAGACTCATTGTATCTACTAAGGCGTGCCTCCTTTGCTTGGTTCTTTGACATAATACGACACGACATAGAATGAGCTCGTGTATCTTTAGAAGAGGATGGGATAGTAGAACCATTAGAAGGACTTGGTTTCTGAGAGTTAAGTTCAATTGCAGTGGCAGCTGCAGTGTAAATCGCAAGATGAATTTAGTTTAGATCGTCAGTATATTTTAATTGAAGTGATAATGCATTATTAATGTGTTGCAGTATTCTCATAGTGCCTGTTTTGTGTCTGATTTTTAAAATAGTTGGCCTTTCTAATAGGTTCGTAGACTCATAGAATTTAAAATGTTACACCAACAACGCAGTAACGCTGTAAAGATCGAAAACTTATTCAAGTATAAATAAGGGAGTTATTACTAAATAATCTAAAGTTTCGATGTTAACCTATTAGAGTAGCGGCAAGGTCTCGCTATAAGATACTACCGACTTGTAACGTTTATCCAATTATAAAACCTAAATGAGAGTCACCCATAGATTGTAAGTGATTTGAGATATTTTTATACAATATCAACCAAGTTCTTTAAATTTGTATTTTATGGTACGTATCAAGTTTTTTAAATAGTATTATGTATTTTTCTCACAGTACACTTGCAAACAATCAGATTTTCGTGAGAATGCTTGACTTCCATATTCCGAAACAATTATAAGTAAGCGCATCAATCAACTTTACTATTGCAAAAAAAACTTTAATAAATCCAATTGGAGGTGTTGCTATATAGTAATAAGTGCAGTGCTATATTCTCAAATGAGAATTGGATTTACAATATAGGTATGTGCTAATTGTATGTACACTAAGGAATGAAAACAATACTTTGGCTTTAATTTTCGCATTACAAACGGAAATTTATAGATACCAGATAACCGCTAATAATCTAAATTCAAAATTTTGGGAAACGTTGAGGTCACCTCCACGTGGTGTTTCCTGGAAACAGCTTTTGCTGGCTAAGAACCTCAAAAATTTAAAACTGTTGCATTCTTTACGAGCATCTCTTTAATTTTATATCGCAAATTGACAAATTCAATACAAGATAAAATGTTATCAATGACATGTATATAGTTAATTAAAACTGGATATCAAAGGAATTCCAAAAATTTAACTTCGTAGCTTAAGTTAACTACGCAAAGTTAATAGATACTTTATAATAGTTTCTCGAATATAATATACTAGTACTACCACTAATTTTGAGTTTTTGGGTATTTGTGAATTTTATATCTACTATTATTGACCCTAACATGTTGTCTTAATATTATTGATGAAGTTGATATAATTTTATATTGTAAATTTTCCAAACATAATAGTTAATTAATTTTTTAATAATTTTGTGAAGTATAATCTTGCAAAATGTTACTATACGTTTGTTATAACTTACACTCGAATTTCGCAACGTGTTTCCTACTTGCCGTATAATACAATATGATGGCCCAGAATAAGCAATTTCCGCTCTCAACAACGGAGACGTTTAATTTGTTGCCTCTTAAATAACATAAGTTGTTGGGAAAGAATTAAAAATTTTTTTTTTCTGAACCTATTCCATGCAGTTAGTTTCTACCGAGATGTCAGAAATTATCTTGGTCAAGGGTGGTCATGAAAAATTCTGTCTACACTGCACTTTATAAAACTAAGCACATTTGAACTACAGTTGACTGAATTATTAGTTCATGTGACTA
This sequence comes from Agriotes lineatus, assembly GCA_940337035.1. Lineage (NCBI taxonomy): Eukaryota > Metazoa > Arthropoda > Insecta > Coleoptera > Elateridae > Agriotes > Agriotes lineatus. Next base: position 245,244 of record CALNHX010000792.1, read on the forward strand.
ACAGTCTACTCATCAGCTACACAAATATGCAAAAATATATAATTTAAACCATTTACACATTAAATTGATAGGTGTCATTAAAGCAACAATGGGATAAGTTAAACAAGATGTCTAAAGTGATTTTTAAACTTAAAAAAAAATTACACTTAAAAAATGTTTTACAGTTCTGTGTCAGCAAAAATCATGCTAGAGATTAGGCCACTTTGATTGTTTTCAATGGATTCCGCGATCAAGTTTATTTTTGATCTCCCAGTACTTTAAAGCTAGTCTCTATTAGCATTTGGATACAATGCTACATTTTTAAACAAAGCTTAGAACTGAATCAATTGTCAATTGAAATTAATTAGAGATATACTTATGAAATTGTTTCTTCTATACGTTAGTTTACTTTAAGGTACACATTTCCTACCAGGTCCTTTAAGTATTTATTCAAAATGATGTTTTACTGCTGTATTTGACAGATTATATAGGGTGTCTCCGAATGAATTGCGTTTTTTTTTAAATTATAGCTCGCTTGTTATTAAAACTTTTAATCAATTAAACTCAGGAATACAATTAATAACTCTTGGAAATTCAACCTTAAAAATAATATCATCTAAATGTTGCCATTGGCGTCTTATGCATTCCTCCAAACTGTGTCTTGCATTTATTACAACTTGTCGGCAAAGTGCTTCAAGAATTGATGTGATTTATTCCTGTATATGATGCTTGTTTATAAATTCCCCGGATAATTTTCGTACACCTTACTTTTAAGATAGCACCACAAGAAGAAAACAAATTGGCAGAATGGCTTTGATGAACATATCGTAATGTGTGTTGGTTTCGAAACATTCTCTGCACTTGCACATAAGAATGACCATTTTCATAAAATGCTCGTATACAAAAAGCACGTTGTTCTCCACTAAAAGGCTCCTTTTGGACAGAAACTCCAAAAGACGTTAATCGAAACTCCGACGCTAAAACAATTCTGACACTAACAGTTTCCCCTAAATGTTAAAAAAAAAATCGAAATCTATTCTGAGACACCCTTTATTATGGCACATCAACCTGCGGAACGAGCATATTATAGTGTTACTGGACACTTTAAAACAACCAGATTTTCAAATAAATGTATGAATGTATGTATGTATGTAGGTATTATTCATAACCTCATTTTACCTTGCGATGTAGAGGATGGTGCTTTATGCGCTTGCTTCTGGCGATACAATGCTTAACTTGCCCCGAATTGGGGATACAAAGTTGGACCCCGCCTTTTGTACTTGCGCAGCAACCATTGTGTGAAGTGTGTGTCATGGTGAAGTTTTGACCTTGTTACTATATCTCTTAGGTCTGTGGTTCTGAATAGAGCACAGTTAATTTGGTGGCCCAACTGTGAATGGTCACTCCGAGCCCGATTACAATTGCCAAGGCTGCGGAAAAAAATCCGGACCTACCCAATGCACTACGCGGCTTCTATATTTTTCAAATAAATAAGTTAATACAATGTATTATTAGTTATATTTTAGCCTCAAACATTTAGAACAGTTAATTGTTTAAAATTCCTATTAAAACATTGTGAATAGTAAAAACAGCATAACGAGGTTTTGATGTTATTTTTTAAACATACTTCAAATGTGAATACAAATTGTTTATGCAACTTTCAGAATATTTACATTAACGTTGTTGTTTAGATGAACGTTAAAAGTGGCTATGCCGTGATTAGATGAAGCTACTTTTCATCTTCTTAATAATACCACAGTTTTACAAATCATAAAAAGTCTAAGTGAAAAATTATGTTTGCATAGTGTATTATGTAAAAGTAGTCTACGAGGAGTTTTATAAGACTATTTTCATGTTACAGTCTCATCTAGTTAAAATAGTTGAATGGCTCCCTGTTTTATACTATTAACCACCTACTAGTTTTTGACGGTTTAAAACTGATTTAAGATACCGTAACAGAGGAAAAGAGATCCGATGGCTCAGCCAAGAATGGGGCGGGGTATTGTATAATTTTTTCTGCTCGCCGCGAGTCAATATAGGACGCCATCTATTTATCTAAGCCTGGAGATGAAGTAGAACCTCTTGCGACAAGATAATACCTTTTCTGACTTGGAGATAACTAGCCGGCCGAAGATCTAAGTTACCTGCTTATTTGTAATACATCTGATTATCTTGAAATATTGCCTATTATTGCATATAATATTTAATCTGTGATTTGTGAAGTTTTAAATTGAGTTATTTGTGTCGCTATCTAGCTTGAAGGTTTTTAATTCTATACTATCAATATCACTTAGTAAACACTAATATCTGAACTTAGGTATTTGATATATAAATTATTTGAAAAGAAGTTATTAAAGTATGGAAACTTAATTCTTCGGTAACCTCAAAATTATGAATCTAGGAATAAAGAGCCGTGGAAAAAAACGGACGGAAAAAACACAGGTATAAATATGTCACATATTTATAGATCAATAATTCAATCACAGAAAACAGAGAATTGATCCACTACTAATGGAGCCTAGAGTTACTAAAAAATTGTGAAGTTTCCTTGTTTTAAATCCCAAAATAACAAGTATTACAATAATCTGTATACATTTTATTTTATGTTGGAAGGCAACATTTTATACACATTAAAATGTTATTAATAATGATATAGATACTTACATCTATCTATTAAAGTTGGCGTTTGGATTACGCTGAAAGAATAGCTACACATTGATACATAAAAAACACTTATTATCAACTTACACCTGTTGTACAGACTTCAAAAAAACTTTATTTCAAAGATAAATGTTGGCTGGTTATCGTCTGCTATTTTATAAATGGCAAAAGATTCGCTTGCGTTGTAGAATTTTAGTTCAAATATCGAATACATAGCAAACTGTGCTTGAATATCATCAAGTCTCATAATATATCTCATGTGTTCGTCATAAATGGGATGTTATTGAAATTGCTTGAATTGATGGAATAGTCGGTTATTTTTAAAGAAAGCACTTGTTTGCTTATCTGATAAGAATCTGCTGACCGTTAAATTTTCGATTTGATTAAATGGAAATCTCCGTTATTATTAGAGCTAAAAAAAATTATATGCACATTATGCCGTCAACTTTTCGATGGCAATACAACAAAAACAGAAAACTCCTTTACTTTCCGGAGTCCGAAAATGACTAATCCCACATTTCTATTCCACGTCACAGTTCAATTCTTTATTTTCAAATATCACATGTTTTTACCTTTTCAAATATACAGTGTGTCTCGTAGTGGCTATGTTGTCATTAGATCAAGCTACTTTACTTATTTTTAATAATAGTACAGTTTTACAAATAACAAAAAGTCTAAGTGAAAAATTATGTTTGCATAGTGTGCTATGTAAAAGTAATCTACGAGGAGTTCTATAGTCAAATTCTCAATTTTATAAGCATTGCTATAGGGGACCTTTCAGGGCTGCGCCAGCAGGATAATAAAGAATGTATAACGGCAGGTCGGAGATTTTCTACGGGCAATTAGAGCGAATCCACACGGGATAAACGAAATGTTTTTTCAGGGCCGCGTCGCCGTCGAGGGTTACTTTACAGGCTGGTTAAGAAACGGTAAATAGTGCAACGATATAGGGCGTTTTCTAAAATCGACACGAGATTCAGATGCATAGACTGTATTTTGGTACCTGAATACCTATATCCGACAATCGTTGTAATTTTCCTAGTCAGCATCATAGGAAGCATTACAAAACTGTTGTCTTTACAAACCACACAACATATGCAGTATCTGTGATCGACTATATATACAGGATGTACGAAACTTAATGTCTCAGCTCTATTACAGGAAAAGGAAAACCGATAGAAAAACTCTGAAAAAAGGTTCTACAAAATTAAATTGAAATTGGTATAGTTCTTTGATGAGCTATAGTTCTTACCAACAAGCTCAATCACTCACAAGACCTTCCGGGTAGCATTAGTGTTTTACACCGAAATTTCTTCCCGCTTTCAAAAAATTTTGTTTGTCGTTCTTTTTGGTCTGTATTCAAATGTGGGTTCAAAACTATTTAGAAACAACTGGGAATCGCTGGCTTCTAATTTGAATAGTCATGCCAATTGTAAGAAATGAGCTGCTGGAACGGGTTAATAACTTTTGGCTAATGTTTTTTCTGTAATTTCTTGATTATTATGATTATTATTATTTAACAACTAATAAGAGCAAAAGCCAAAGGCTCGTGATGCTCAAAATTACATGAGGAAACTTAATTACTATGGATAAACACTAAATTAATATATTTTACATAACGTGCACACGAAAGAAGGTAATACATATAAGAAAACAAATTTACGGATTTACTACATGTACAACACTATCCAAACGGTTTTTAAAATTATTAATTGATGTAGCCGATACAACTGAATTATTCAAGGAATTCCACTGCATTTGTTAGGAAGAATTCTCTGACACACCGATGAAATTTTTCACGTTGCAATTTATATACGTGGCCACGAAGACGAGGATCTCTGTTCAAATCATAAAAGCTTGGTAAAATATGAGACAAATCACCAACTATAATACGGTACGTTAAAATGAGATCACCACGTTTACGTCGATCTTCAAGGGTGGTTAGATTTAAGGCGTTCCGTCGGTCTTCATAAGAAAGTCTCTTTAGCTGTGGTGAAAGACGAGTGGCTCCATGTTGAACTGATTCAAGAAGTTGGATATCTCTTGGTAGCCACGGAGACCACACTGATATACTAAATTCAAGATGTGGACGAATATAGGTAGTGTAAAGTTTGAGTAGTATGGGAACAGAGATCGAGTGAAAAGCTTTGGATATGAGAAATAACATCTTATTTGCCTTTTTAACCGCACTTAAAACTTGAGGATACCAAGATAAGTCACTTGCAATTATTACACCTAAGTCACTTTGTTGGTCCACTGCTACTAGGTCTTCACCAATAACTTCATAAGAATATTTAGGGTTGTTATATCCAATATGTAGAACGCTACTCTTGGAGGTGTTGATAGGTAACAACCAGATGTCACACCATTGTTGTATTCTTGAGAGGTCCTCCTTTATAGTGTCTTAATGGAGAAGCGGGTTGTTAAACAGTTTTAGATCGTCCGCATAAAAGAGGCAGTTCAATTTAATAAGTTTACGAAGATCCGAGATAAATATAATAAATATAATAGGGCCAAATACGGATCCTTGTGGAACCCCGCTTATACAATCTTCGTAGTTGGAGAATGACTCTGCCACTCTGACACGAAAAGATCTATGTAGCAGGAACGCACTAATCCATTTTAGGAGTTTGCCTCGAATACCAACATGTTCCATTTTGTGCAAAAGATACTGTATGTGCACTTTATTTAGTACACCATTGCTATATTTTTGTTTATCTAAGTGTAATGTAGATTAAGATTTTAAATATAAATAGAACATTCGAGTACTCATTGCAGTGTCTTCAAGTGTCAATTTAAAATACCAAAAGTTGTCTTTCCTTCTACATTTCATCTAGTATAACTAATCGGTCTGCACAACCATTTTCTACAATAGGGTAATGGATAAAGGAGACAATTCAACTGAAATTATGTAATAGAAAAGTTTTAATTTTTGTGGTGTGTGCTAGTATTGCTTTTACCAAAGCTTGTTGTATTATAATTGAGCTTTGTGACTGCGATACCAGTACCTACCGCTAATAATACGGCCACCGTCAAAAGTCGAAAAAGTGTGAGCAAGTGCTCATTCCTTTCTTTCGGAGTTAAGTTACCCAAGTCTCATTGCAAGCGCTAGTCGCAAGTAGCGGTGGTTGAAACTGGCTTGTTAGTGAAAATTGCAAATTTTTTTGAGCAGCCTGATCGAGCTAACCACCTAGCGCGCTAACATACAGTTCCAAAAATATCGAAAAAAATTCTTAATACTAGGCGCAACGAGCCTCCATCCTCGGAGAAGGAACCTAATCAAGTTGGCAGAAACCCGCTCAAGCGTCGTCAGATGTGAAGGCCAGAGCTAGAAAGGAAACTGTTTATCTATATAAAGCAGCTTCGCCTAAGGCCCTGAACACACGGGGATTCCGTATCCGAGATTCGCTATGCGGGATACAGAATCTGGGTCTATTCAGACGCGGCGACTGAATCTCAGACGCGGGTCTTCAGTCACTTGCAGTGCCGTGCTGTTATGGACCTAGATTGCTGTTCTTGGTTTCTGTCGAATTAGTCTAGATGTGCTGTATTTAAAGTCAGGGATTGGGCTCTACTAAGCTAATAAATTCTTCATTGTCAAATAATGTACGCTCTATGATCGTTGTATAGTAAAGATCGCCTTGCTTTAAGAACCTATGCTATGCTTAGTTTATACCAACTATTTATTTTACTTTTCCAGGAAGTTTTTAATGAAAGATTTGCTACATATTTGTAATTAATAAGAATAATTTTCAGCGCTCCGAAATAATTCACACTTTATTCCATGCCTATACTAAAAGAATATCGAAACCTAAATAAACTATTTATAACCAAACTGAAACACATTGCAATTACTAGGCATACTGCTTTTCTACAATGTTCTATTGTGCATAGTATTAGTTTATTCTGATGTAGTTGCATATCACCAGGTTAGTTATTTAAAACTGTATCTTACAGTGTGTATAAAATTTATTAAATATTATTATATATTCTTTTCACGGCATCTGTAAGTCAGTGTACATTTGGAGACTGACTGCATTTGCTGTGTTAGAATATGTAAGGCACAGACATCTTTAAGGAGACAAATATTTGTTATTATTAAGTACAATTTTCAGCGTTCCGAAATAATTCATACTTTATTCCATGCCTCTACTAAAAGCATAGGTAGGTATCGATATATCAATATATCGAAAATATTAATATAAAGGGCGTTATGCAAAATCTTTATAACGCTACTTCCAATGCAATTTTTTGTGAAAAGGTATTTAGATTTAACAATATTTTCCACCACCGTAAATTCAGTATAAAATTATAGGCAGTAAGGTAATAACAGTGAGTTGTTAGCTATATTATTACGAGAACTTATTAATGAACATTCACGTCCATTGCACGTATTAACCGTCCGAACGGTATATTCAGCTGACATATCAGTTTCGTCTTAGGAAAGTTACTCTCTACAAATACTGGGTGACAGTGAGACCAGGGCCATGCTTATCTCTCCCTTATTTATTAATCGATTTGTATGAAATTTTATGCAGTAGTACAGTAGTAACATAATTTCTACATACATGTAAAATCGCCGACTTTCGTTTTTACCGGAAGTGCCATTAACCTTTTTAAATATATTACCCTGTATATTTTAGGTTCTTTAGAATGAACTGTTCAAATTTGATACGATAGTCTTGCAGAATTTTCACTTTTGTAAACAAAAAAAATCTCTTTCAAATTTCGTTTTTAATCATACAAGGTGATGACTGGAGAAAATCTGTTACAATTTACTCTAATAAGTAACTCATTTCATCAATTAAAGCAATAACAGATCTTTAAAATTAAATTTGTCAAATGTGTTTCTTTAGAAAAAGTAATTTTTTAATGGCACCCTCCAACGACCATCGCGCCATTAGATAGAAAATTTAATCTAACGATATGCATCATGCACTACTTTATCTTTATCTAAAACTGACAAATATGAAATTAATAAATTTTCAAAATATTTTCGTGTAGGTAATACCTAAGCAAATAATTTGGCAACGCTGTTGTATGTAATTTCAGCCGCAGATTCCCAAAAACATAAAATACAGGAGCCTATCCATTTAGAAAATCAAAGTTAATTACATTGCCTGTGAAACCGGAAGACGGCCATTTTCATTATATGTCTCTGTCAATCCGAAATTATGCTTAATATGCTTGTAACAAATTTCATGCAAATAATAATAATAATAATAATAATAATGGACTTTTATTTTCGGTCTAGACATAAACAAATAATAATAATAATAATGACAACGAAAATAGTTACACATTACATTAGTTAAAAAAAAATATATATTGTTAAGTAAAAAGAGTAAAAATTAAAATAGTAATGAACTAAAAATGTATAATAACATTAGACCGAAAATCGCAAGGCAGAGTTCAGTAATGTAGTGAAACTACTACTGATCTCCCACTCAAACCTTGTAATCAACATTAAAACTATGTCGTGCAAACGCGAAAATCCGTTGATAAAGGATATAGAGGCATGGCCCTGGTCTCATTGTCACCCGGTATAACTGAATTACGTGTAGATAACGCTACCAATGTGGAACTTGGACTAAATATTAACGTAACCAAAACTAAATTTATGGCCTTTAGCCAACAGCCTCACGAAAACGCGGTTATACATATACATGTCAGTGGACGTAATATCGAACGTGTCAACCAGTTGAGATATCTAGGAAAGTTAATTACAGAAAACCTAAATTCTGAAAAGGAGATACAATGTCGTGTTTTCAAAAAATGAGATTCTGCTTTGTAATGATAATCTTAACCTAAAACTGCGACAGCGTATGGTAAAGTGTTATTTACAGGGTGTCCCAAAAAGAATAGGACACCGATTAGTCATAGATTCCTTGCAGCATAATAAATCTATTAAACATAATATACCTTAGTACAAAGTCCGTTCAGTAAGAAGTTATAGGGCCTTGGAGTTAAATTTTTTATTTCTTATATTTTTTGTAAATTTCTACAAATGTAGAGATATCGATTTGAATTTTGGTATATGTACTTACTATTATGTACTGCACTAATAGAAACAATTTCATAAGCTAGACTTGACTGTAAGAGGCACTTTACCTATCTTTCAAAAATTTTTTAACTTTGACTTCCTTATCTGTGACAATTTCTAAAATTTTAGGTTACTGTCTGAAAGAGAACAAAAATAATGTACTCTTAGTTTATAAGCGTAAGAGCAACCGTTTATCTTCAAATGCCTAGTAAAGGTTTTTGGTTGTCATTAAGACGTGCAATTATCAAGTAGTCATGGTCACAAAAACAATGGGTAATGATTGTAATAAGTAATCAAGAACAAGAAATCAATTAATGATGTTGGTGACATCAGTTTTTCGTCTTTTGTGCTTACGAAAATACTGCGACATAACGAACCTTTCAGCATTGGAGAATTCGTTATGTAGCGGCATTTTTTTCAACATCAAAGAACAAATTCTTATGTCACTGATGTCATTAATTGATGACCATTGTTTTTGTGATCATGGCTACTTTATAATTGCACGTCTTAATGACAACCAAAACCCTTTGATGCTCATTTTAAGGTAAACGGTTGCTTTTAGGCTTAAGAATTAAGAGTGCATTATTTTCGTGCTTTTTAATTTTCTTTCAGATAATAAAAAAATTCAAAAAAATTTACATATAACGAAGTTAGAGTTAAAAAAAGTTTTTAAAGATAGGTAAAGTGCCACTTACAGTCAAGCCTAATTTATGAAAAAAAATGTATTAATGGAGTACATAATTGTAAGCATGTATACCAAAATTCAAATCGATATCTCAACGTTTATGGAAATTAACATAAAACTAAAAAAATTAATAATGTAACTTCAAGGCCCTATAACTTCTTAGTGAAGGCACTTTGTACTAAGGTATATTAGGTTTAATCGATTTATTATAATATAAGGAATCTATGACTAATCGCTGTCCCATTCTTTTTGGGACACCCTCTATATGGTTGGCTCTACTTTACGGCATGGGAACGTGGAAAATGAAGGTAAACTTCCTACATCTATTAGAAGCATTTGAGACGTGGATCCACCCGAGAATGCTCATGATGTCGTGGACAGACCAGGTTACTAACGTACAAGTTTTACTAGGAGCAAACACCGAGAGGGACACGCGTAAGGGACGGACGTGGAATTGAGCGGTGGCGTTAAATCACTCGTGTTCACGGGCTTTAACACATTGAATTTCACGTAGCGGTAAAAATCAGTGACTAGAAGAAAAGAGACGAAGGAAAACTAAGTGCAAAAGGGCAAGAAGCAAAGGAATGGTCAAGTTTAAAGTACTAAAAATTGTTTACGGCAATAACAGGCGAACTGCGGGCGGGTAAGGCGACAAACGAAGCGTTTATCGGATAATAACTGAAATACGCGGGAGGCCAAAGGTGTTGCTGGTGATAAAAAGTGTACATTTATTTATTTAGTGAAATTTAACAATATAAACAAATCGAATTTTAAATTTAGTGGCATAAAAATAGCTTTACAAAAAACAAAATAATTAATGTTAGTATCCTCTGATATTTGGCTAACAATAAGAATCAAGAGAAATAATAAACACTAATAAAGCGGATAAGAAGTAGTTTTCGAACCGTGGAGGTGAACGAGTTCTTTACCCTGCTTAAGTGAGTAGAAAATCTGTATATAAAGGGGCCAAACGATAACTAAACAAAAATGTCATCGGATGAGTTAACATATGAAGGGAAAAGAAGAAGGGAAAGTTATGGTGACGATGAGGAAGATGTGTTTAAAAGAAGCCGAAAAATGGGGAGAACACCCGTGAAGAAAGACGGAGGGGATAAAGAGGATAAAATTTTGGGAATACTACAACAATTGGCTGTAGATGTAAAGGATATCAAAAAAGAGCAAAGAATATATGCTGAGGAATGAAAAATTAAAATTGAAAAATAAACTTATCAGGCAGGAAAGCGAGCAAACAAAAAGGGAAGTGCGTGAGTTAAACAACAGGATCGACTAATTAGAGAAAGAGAAAAGGAAAGAAGGTATGAAAAATATGATAAAAGATACCTTGAATATTGAAGTAGAAATAAAAACAGCACAAAAATTAGGGGAGAAAACGTGTTTACTGCAGTTAGAAAATGCAAATGAGAAAATTATGCGTAACAAAAGAAACTTGAAAAATTATAAAGAAAAAGTTTTCATAAACCATGACTCAACGATAAACGAAAGAAAAATGCAGGAGGAAATAAGAAAAAAAAACCGAGAAGCAAGAGATGAGGGAAAAATTGGAGAAAGGGGGTTTCGATACTGACATTAGATGGAAAGGTTTGGAAATGGAACGAGGCAGACGGAAAACTGAATCAGTCAGTATACTAAGATCACAACAAAAGGAGGAAATCAGAAATGATGAGACCCGGGCAAAGGACACGGATATAAATCAGGAAACATTTTATGTGGGAGCTGAAGTTCAGCAAAACAAAAAAAGGGAGGAAACGTTATTAGAATTGGGACGTGGAACATGAGAAGTATGTTTGAAGCAGGAGCGTTAAACAATGTAGTAAATGTTATGAAGCAATACAAATTGGACATATTAGCAATGCAAGAGACTAAACAAAAAGGCAAAGAAACCATAGACGTAGGCGGCTATACCTTCTTCAGTAGTGGAGAAGTGGATAGGAGGCTGGGAACCGGTTTCATAATCAATAAAAGAATGAAAAGCGTCCTTATAGATTTTGAGGCAATCTCTGAGAGAATCTGTAAGCTAAGGCTCAGAGGTAAGTTCAGAAAATTAAGTTTTCTAAATTTGCACGCTCCCTCAGAGGATAAAGACCAGGAAGTAAAACAGGAATTTTATGATAACATTGAATTGCTTTATAAGAACATCCCAAAGTATGATTTTAAGATGGTGTTAGGTGATTTAAACGCTAAAGTAAGAAATGAAGAGATCTACAGAAAGACTACAGGGGGTAATTGGTTTTGCACATGCGAATTTTAAGTACCTACTTTGATCACAAAGTTATACACAAGGAAACATGGATAACATCAGATGGAAAGACAAGAAACCAGATTGACCATATCCTAGTGAAAAGGAAACATACAAGATGTCAGAAGTTACAGAGGGGCAGACGGAGACTTTGACTATATTTTAGTAATTACAAAACTGGCAGAAGAAATTCCTAAAAAAGTACGACGTGCAGAGGATATGTTAAGGTATGACATCGGAAAATTAAAGCAGAATTTATTGGCACAACAGTTTGAAGAGGGAACGACAAAAAAACCTACTAAACAGGCATAGGCGCGACAACATTGACAGGGAGTGGAAAGAAGTAGAAGAGGGGATGATGGAGGTATCACAAAAATATATAGAGATGATGTCAAAAGATAAAATGAAAAACTGGTACTACGAAGAGTGCAGAGCAGCAATTGAAAAAAGAAATGTAGGAAGGCAAAATATGATGAATAACCCAAAGGAAGAGATAAAAAGACAACACGAAGCGACAAGGAAAGAGGTATGCAGAAGAAAAAAACTAGAACATATCGATAGGAGATTGCAGAGAATGGAAGACCACTACAAAGATAAACACATAAGAAATGTTTACCATGAATCCAAGACAAATAAAGAACCCTATATAAGAAGACAAAGGTATTACAGGAACAAACATGAAGAATTAATTATTATTATTATTATTATTATTAATGCCTTTATTAATTTTTTATCAACTACAATAACAACATTTATTTATATCTGAGGCGAAGTTCAGCCTAGGCGCCATGTCAGCGCCCGCTGCTCTTCCACTTAACCCCCTTTCGCGCTATATTTGTGACAAACAAAATTATTGGTAGAAGTGAATTGAATAATAATTATAATATTATAAAATTATAGACAAAAAAAATCAATAAAAAAAAACACCAGTTTCTTCGGCAGCTAAGCAAAAACAAAACTAGCTCTTGTAACTGCAGATAATAGGGCATTACGCATTCAGACAGGACGTAACGCGCTTTGGTGATAAAAATGGAAAACTAATCAGATGGAGGGAGCACTTTAGTGATTTACTGGATGACGAAGTTGACGAAAACGAGCAAGGGGAAAGTGAAGAGGAACAAGTTGGTAATGTACAAGACCAAGTAGTGGACACGCATACAATGGATGAAATAAAATAAATAGTAAATAGCTTGAAGAATATTAAAGTGCAGGACGAAATGGTATACCTGCAGAGATAATCAAGCAAGGAGGGAAGACTTTAATAGAGAGAGTATGCTGTCTAATAATAAAAATCTGGGAGGAGGAGGAAATGCCAGATAAATGGAAAGAGGCAGTCATCTGTCCTTTTTATAAGAAAGGAGATAAAGAATTATGTGCAAATTATAGAGGCATAACATTACTCGATGTAACTTATAAGGTCCTTGCCAGAATTATATGAACAAAACTCGACAAATATGTAAACGAAGAGGTAGGAGAGTATCAAGGGGGTTTCAAGAAAGGCAGGTCTACTAGTGATCAAATTTTTGTGTTAAAGATGATATAAAATAATTCCTACGAACAACAACTGGACCTCAAAATGCTGTTTATCGACTTTAAGCAGGCCTATGATTCGGTCATAAGAAGACGGCTGTACCAAGCATTGAGAGCACTACAAATACCAAAGAAGATTATTAATTGGTGGAAATTACTTTGGAGACAACGGAAAACAGGGTAGCGGTGCAAGGAAGCCTTTCAGAAAAATTTATAGTTAAAAAGGGACTGAAGCAAGGGGATCCTGTATCAACAGCACTTTTTAAACTACTGCTAGAACAAATACTCAGGGAGACAGGAATAAGAACGCAAGGGACAATTTACAACAGTAAAAACCAAGTTTTAGCCTATGCTGATGACATAGTGCTTATGTCCCGAACAAAGGCGGAGCTCACGAAAACATTCAAACTTTTTGAAAAAAAAAGCAACAAAATATGGACTGCTGATAAATGAGGAGAAAAAATACTTGGAGATGGGAGAAGTAACGGAAATAGAGAAGAGAAGAGCAAAAGGGAGTAAAACTGTAGGAGCGATGCACAACTTACTAAAATCCAATAAAATCTCAGGAGAGGCAAAGTTAAGATTATACCGTAATACAACCCACGGTATTTGATTGGTGTGAAAGCTGAGTGATGAACAAAAAAGAGGAATAAAAACTAAACATTTGGGAAAGCAAGGTACTAAGAAAAATTTTCGGAGGAGTCAAAGAGGGAGAAAATGAATGAAGGAGAATCCAAATGCTGAAATTATGCAACTGTACAAAAAACCCGCTATAAGCCAAACAGTCAGAACTACCAGGTTGAGATGGTTGGGACATGTAACAAGGATGCCAATGAATAGGTGGGCGAAAACAATAATGGGGAGAGGTGGAGTTCGGAAAAGAAAAGGCCGCCCAAGGAAGAAATGGCTGGTGGCGTGTGAGGAAGATCTACGCAAGAACAGAAAAGAATGGAAGAAAATAATAGAGAAACTTTAAGCCATGGGCCTCTATATATATATATATATATATAAAACTAATTAAAACGGAAAGAATACGAATAGACCAAACAGAGATATGGAATAATAGTCAAACGAAACAAGGATAAAATAAATATGTCAGCAGAAGAACTAAAAGAAATAAACAAGAATATTAGAAGACAAGTAAGAACTGACATAAAAGAATACAATGAAAGAATTATAACCAAAACCATCCAAGAAAATAGAGGACCAAGAGTATTTAGGAAGAAAATCGCAGAAGGAAAAAGAGAAATTACAAGTATACTAGATGAAAATGGAACCATAATACATAATCGAGAAGATATCCTCAAGCACATAGAGAAATTTTACGAAGATCTATATTCCAGAAAGATTAATGAACGACCAATTAGTCCCAATGAAAAAAGAGCAGCATTGACCAAACACTACACCGAGGATATACCGCCAATTAACAAGGAAGAAATAGAGATAGCACTAAAAAGTATGAAAAATAACAAAGCCGCAGGATCGGACGGTATAGTAATAGAATTAATAAAAGTAGGAGGTAAAGCACTACTACAACATTAAGGGCCGGTTGCAGAAAGCAATGTTAAGTCTGGTGTTAGCTAACGTCGGGTCAAAGTGAACAAAATCGCATCAAATTTTGTTTACTAATGTTTTAGTTACCATAAACGTTTGAGATTTGATTCGTTTTTGTTCACTTTGACGTCGTGTTAGCTAACACCAGACTTAACGTTGCTTTCTGCAACTGGCCCATAGTAACACTATTTAATAAGTTCCTAGACACAGGGTTAACACCTAAAGCATGGAAAAACGCGAATGTAATCTTAATATATAAAAAAGGCGACAAAAGAGACTTAAAAAACTACCGCCCGATTTCACTGCTATCGCATGTATATAAATTACTAACAAAAGTCATAACAAACAGAATAACAAACCGTCTGGACGCATTCCAACCATCGGAACAAGCGGGTTTTCGACAGGGGTATAGTACCATAGACCATATCCATACTGTGAGACAGGTCATGGAAAAATCATATGAATATAACCAATCTCTATACCTTGCCTTTATTGACTTCGAAAAGGCATTTGATACAGTGGAAATCTGAGCACTTGTTAATGCGTTGAAAAGATGCAGAATCGATTATCGATACATCCAATTAATTGAGAACATATACAATAATGCAACCATAACAATACAAACATTCGAAAAAACAAAACCGGTGAATGTTAAACGTGGCATCAGACAAGGCGACACGATCTCACCCAAACTGTTCACTAATCTTCTAGAGGATGTATTCAAAACTCTGAATTGGGACGAGAAGGGTATCAACATTAATGGCGACTACCTCAATAATCTACGGTTCGCTGACGACATTGTCTTACTAACAGACAATATTGAGGACTTGGAAACAATGTTAATGGATGTCGGGAAAGCAGCACAAGCGGTTGGGCTAAAAATGAATCTATCGAAAACAAAAATTATGTCTAATAGAGAAAATGTACCACCCCTCCAAATTAACGACAATCTGCTAGAGGTAGTAGAAGAATATATATACTTAGGACAAAAACTGACTATTGCGTCGGACACGCAAGCAGCGGAAGTTGATCGAAGAATCAAACTGGGATGGGCGGCATACGGAAAATTAAGGAATGTATTTAAATCTAATGTGTACCCGCAATATCTCAAAACAAAAGTATTCAACCAGTGCGTCCTCCCAACGCTTACATACGCATCTGAGACGTGGTCCCTCACTGAAACTATAATAAAAAAGATGAAAGTGGCCCAGAGAGCAATGGAAAGATCAATGCTTGGAGTACAGCTACAGGAAAGAAAGAGAAATCAATGGATAAGAAATAAAACTAGAGTAGAAGATGTGGCAAGACGAATCGCAAGCATAAAGTGGCAATGGGCGGGACATGTTACGAGAAGGGACGACAACAGATGGAGCAAGAAGGTGACCGAATGGAGGCCAAGAACGGGAAGAAGAGATCGAGGCAGGCCTAGAACCAGATGGAGAGACGATATATGCAAAATAGCCGGAACACAATAGATGGGATCAACCACCGAACGCAGAAAATGGCGACAAATTGGGGAGGCGTACATTCAGAGATGGAATATATAAACGCTGTCAATGATGATGATATATATATATATAAACACCGAGAAACAGCTACTCATAGCCATCAAAAGTAAAAAATTGCATATCTTGGCCATATCCTCCGGGAAGAAAAGTATCGGTTACTTCAATTGATTATGAAGGGCAAAAGGAAAACGAGAACAGGCTGGTAGGCTTTTCAGGTTGGCTGAGAATAGAGGCTCTGTCTATAGTGGTTGCCAGCTTTCGTGGACCGAGCAAGGCACATGAAGAAGACGTATAAATAATTCTGGTTCTGGGGTTCACCACCTAACGTTTGGTGTGCTTTTTCCACCCACATTTTGCATTCATGGTGTTAATTCACATGGTTCATTTTGGATAGGTGTCTGTTATTTCTCTCGAAGTCTATTTCAAGCCAGAGACTTCTTCTGTCACATTTAGTAAGCTCTGATGCACAAAATTTTGTATTCTTGTTGGTTGGCTGAAGTTCGCCTTTCTAACTTATTTTATTTTTATATCTTCTTTGTCTTTGCCATTAAACTAGAAGGTTACTTCCAGATACTTGATAGTTTATAGTTTTGTTAGAAAAGTTCATGTCTAGCTCCAAATTTTCCTTGCCCTTTCTCTAACAATTTCATGTTGTCTTACTCATTACTTGATAAACTCCATTTGTCATACTTTTCCATTAATTTGCATCATATTCCTGAAGCAATATTTTTTTCGGATTCATGTAAAGTACTATAATTATTAAAGATATGGAAAAAGCGTATTAAGAAAAGTTGCTGAAAATGTGTCAAGTACTAGTATCCAAATTTAAAAAAGGTTGGTTATGTTTGAGAAAACACAGTAGATATTATGAAACTAGTAAATTACGTATTTCCAATTTACCCTACCGCAGTATTTTAAATTAAGCGATCTTTTTCCAACTTTGCATTCAAGTTGCTGAGAACATTCCCGACAACTTTTCTTAATTAACTTTTCCAAGTTTAGCAATGTACGCAAATGATACCATCGTAATTACACAACATAAAAATATCCCCGCAACTACTTATAATCTACAAAATTGTATGGACCTACTCTCCGCTGGTGCGTAGACTTGAACATTACTTTGTATCCCACAAAGTGCGACACTAAAATATTCACCTTGAGAAGTCCTACAAATCCAAATGAGATTTCGCTGAATGAACACCGTATACAATGGAACTCAGCAGATCAAGTAGTGAGTATCTCGGGATGCACCTGGGTCGGCAGCGCACACAAGGATTTCAATAAAAATGGAACGAAGCTTACGCTCGTCTAGCTATATTATAGCCTTTACCAAACAGGAAATCCAGTTGCAAAATTAACGTGCGAAGATACTATATCTTGGAATAATAAGACCTTTCACTAGCGTAGTTTGGGGCTCCGCAAACAGAACTCACATAAAGACTATACAAATACTTCAAAATCAAGTATTGCGAATAGCAACAAATGCAGAGTGGTTTGTACGGAATGAGCAACTCCACAAAGAATTAGAAATTCCAAAACTAGAAGACTTTATCCGAGACACAGCAAAAAAATATGCAAAAATGCCCAGCAATCGAGCACTGCAACATCGGAACCAAGTCGATCACAACCAGACTTAAACCAAGACTACTCCAAGACGTTCGACTATTATCAAGCGATCAGAATAGCGACCCAATTTCATTATTTATTATTTATTACTTTACATGTCACCAATTAAGTTTTACATTATTATACTGTGTACAGCCGCTATATGCTTAACCACTAAAAAATAAATAAGAATCAAGGTGTTTTACTGTACTTCAAAGCACCATCAATGTTTCAACTATAAATAAAATGTTACATGGTCAACGCATTAGCGCTGCAAAGATCAAAAACTTATTGAAATAGAAATAAGGAAGTAATTACGAAATAGTCTAAAGTTTCCATGGTAAAATATAAGAATAGCGGCAAGGTCTCCGTATAAGATACTTCGCACTTGTAACGTTTATCCAATTATAAAACCTAAACGAGAGTCACCCACAGATTGTAAGTGATTTTAGATATTTTTCTACAATATCAACCAATTTCTTTAAATTTATATTTTATGGTACTTATCAAGTTTGTTAAATAGTATTATGTATATTCCTGAGAGTACACTTGGAAACAATAATATATCCGTGAGAATGCTTAATTTCCAGATTCCGAAACAATTATTATAAGTAAGGCGCTTCAATCAATTTTACCCTTTCAAAAAGCGTTTAGTGATAGCGAACTATTTTTTGAACTATCTCCATGTTGATTCATGATTTTTAATAAATTCAATTGGATGTGTTGGTAGTAATAAGTGCAGTTCTATATTCTCGAATGAGAATTGCATTTACAACATATGTGTTAATTATATGTATAATAACAAAAAAAACAATACTTTGGCTCTAACTTTCGCATTAAAAACGGAAATTATAGATACCTACCAAGCAGATAACCGCTAATAATCCAAATTCAAAATTTTGGGAGACGTTATGAGGTCACCTCCACGTGGTGTTTCCTGGAAACAGATCTTGCTGGCTAAGAACCTCAAAATTTTAAATTGTTGCATTCAATACGAGCATCTCTTTAATTTTCTATCGCAAATTGACATATTCAATACAAGATAAAATGTTATCAATGGCATGTATATAATGAATTTCAACTGGATATGAAACGAATTCCAAAAATTTTACTTCGTTGCTTCAGTTAACTACACAAAGTTAATAGATACTTTCTAATCGTTTCTTGAAGTGTCGTACGATAAAATATGACCGAAACTGACCCGATATACAGGCAGACTCGGAAACTCTGTACCAAAACTGTTCGAAATGGTTACGCAGCTATAGAAATTAAAGAAAAATAAAATGGCCTTACAATACGCCGCCAATATCATATATCACATCTTGAAAGCGTCGATGCGTCGCCTATCAGCTGATTTAACAACCCATTTCTTGGCGGCATAAAAGAATATCGAAAAAACCACCAACACTTTTGTTGAGGTTGTAGATACTGAACGTAGTATACTCAAAATATTTATTCAGTAACTAATACATGCGTTATGTCAGAATGACAATATCAACTAAAAACTAAACTATGTTGGTTTCCATGACGCGACGCCAAGGCTCCTACAGTGCTCCCCCCCTAGCGACAGGGGTGTACGTAGAGAAACGCACGGGACGTTGACGAGTACGATGGGGCCGGGAAGTAGAGGGAACAGGAACAACAGATTTGGTTGGAGTGTCAGGAGCAGCTTTAGCGGTAGACGTAGTTGGTGGAATAGGGGAAGTTGGTGAAACAGATGGAGGTGCTAAAGGTATTGTGATAATGGACTGACTTTCCAAAAATGCCGGTTTAAGTCTGTCTATGCTGATATTCTTTTCTAATCCTTTAACTAGCAGCTTGAAGACTTTTCCCATTCTGCTCAGCACACGGAAGGGTCCTTCAAATGGGGGTTCTAGTGGAGGTTTTACAGCATCTGAGCGGATGAAAACATGAGTACATGTAGCAAGATTCTTGTGCACAAAAGTTTTCATTATTCCGTGATCGGCTGCAGTGGGCTTTAATAGCCTGATGGTACGGCGTAGATTGTCCACATATTCATTACCATAGCCGTGAAATACTCTTGAATGTTCGAATAAGTCGCCAGGGAGCCGCAGCGTTGTACCATAGAGGAGCTCGGCTGATGAGCATCCAAAATCCTCTTTCACGGCGGTGCGTAATCCAAGGAGTACAGTTGGCAAAACCTAAGTCCACGGACGTGGAGCATGACACATGAGAGCTGCTTTTAGTGAGCGGTGCCAGCGCTCAATCATTCCATTGCTAGCTGGATGATAAGGTGTAGTACGGAACTTAGTGACTCCTAACAGGTTGGCCAGAGACCGGAATAACTCAGATTCAAATTGCCTGCCCTGATCTGATGTTAACCGGGAAGGAACGCCGTAGCGTGATATCCAGTTCCCGAAGAAAGTCTTCGCTACGGTATCTGCCGACATATCAGTCATTGGAAAAGCTTCAGGCCATCTACTGAACCGGTCGATGCATGTTAGAATGTAGCGAAAACCTTCTGATGGTGGAAGTGGACCGACTATATCGATGTTGACGTGGTCGAAACGATCTTCCGCTAGTGGAAACTTGTCCAAGGGTGCCTGTGTATGACGACCAACCTTACTGCGTTGACATTGGACGCAGTTGCGGGCCCAGGTGCGGCAGTCAGAGTTCATCGATGGCCATACGTATCGGCGCCGCACCAAACGGACCGAGCTACGAATGCCAGGATGAGACAGGTTATGTAAGCTGTTGAAAAGTGATCTTCGTAGTGTAAGAGGTACATAAGGACGAGCGCGATCCGTGGAGGTATCACAATACAACTCACAGTCATTGCACAGGACGACTTCAAGCTTGAGGGAGGTCTTCTTCGATTGTAACAGGTGGGATAACTCTTCGTCTTGCCCTTGAGACACAGCCAAGGTCTCTGGGTCAATATGGGATGGTATCTCGATGGTGCAAAGCCTCGATAACGTGTCGGCCACGATGTTATCCCGACCTGAGATGCTGAATATCAGTGGAAAACTGCCCGATATAATCCAGATGTCTTAGTTGACGCGGGGAGCATTTGTCAGCTTTCTGCGAAAATGCATAGACGAGGGGTTTGTGGTCAGTGAACAGCGTGAACTCTCTGCCCTCAACCATATGCCGAAAGTGCTTTACAGCCAAGTAAGCAGCTAGAAGCTCACGATCGTATGTGCTGTACCGATGCTCCGCAGGCTTGAGTTTTCTCGAAAAGAACCCGAGCGGCTGCCAACTCCCGTTGTGAAGCTGATGTAGCGCCGCTCCTACTGCCAAATCTGATGCATCGACGGACAAGCCAAGACGGAAACTGGTCGACGGGTGTGCTAGGAGTGTTGCAGAAGCGAGGTCATCCTTGCATTTGTTAAACGCTGCAAAAGCAGCATCCGTCCAAACAATCTTTCTGTTGTCTTTCCTCCGTGATGACTTTAAATATTCATTCAAAACAGCTTGATGATGAGCTGCCTGGGGAAGGAAGCGGCGATAAAAATTTATTATGCCGAGGAACTGACGAAGCTCATGTATCGTAGAAGGTTGTTTGTACTGTAAGATGGTTTCTACGCGTTTGGGTAGCGGTTGAATCCCTATCGCAGTGACCCAGTGACCGAGAAAGGGCACGTCCTTCTGTCCAAAGTGGCATTTGGCCATGTTAATTGTCATGCCAAAATGATCTAAGCGTTCGAGAACCTGTATCAAGTGCTTTCGATGTTCGTTTTCATCCCGGGAGGCTATGAGCACGTCGTCTATGTACACGAAGACGAAAGATAAATTTCCCAGAACCTCATGCATAAAGCGTTGCATTGTCTGAGCAGCATTTCTGAGCCCAAACGCCATCTTTACAAACTCAAATAATCCAAATGGTGTAATTATTGCGGTTTTAGGAATGTCTTCTTCTTGAATTGGAATCTGATGATATGCTCTATTTAAGTCCAGCGTAGTAAAGATAGTTTTACCTTGTAGCAAGTGCGAAAAGTCTTGGAGATGTGGTCAAGGATACCGGCATTTAAACGACGAAAATCTCCGCAAGGCCTCCAGGTACCATTTTTCTTGCGAACCATGTGCAATGGACTCGCCCATGTACTTTTGGAAGGGCGGCAGATCCCTGCATCCATCATGAACTGGAACTCTTTTTTAGCATCCTCAAGTTTATCTGGAGCAAGCCGACGAGCTCTGTCGAACACCGGTGGCCCTTTAGTGATGATGTAATGCGTTGTTGTGTGCTTTGCTACTTTAGGGACGATTTCTGGTGGTCGTGTTATAGCCGGGAATTGACAGAGAATATCGTGGTACGTTATATGCTGGTCGAAGGTCTTGATGCTGGGAATTGGACTGCCGACGACAGAACACAGTGAACGGTCAGAAGTTAGTCGGTCAATAAGACAGCGGTTCTTGAGGTCGACTAACAAACCAAAATTTTCTAAAAAATCGGCTCCGATGATAGGTTTAGTCACATCGGCCATAATGAAGGTCCACTTGAATAGTCTACGAAGGCCTAGTCCAACTTTCAAGGTTTTCTGTCCGAAGGTCTTGATCACCGAGCCGTTGGCGGCATAGAGGCGATACGAATCTACCGGCAAATTACGTTTCGTTGGAGGAATTACTGATACATCTGCTCCAGTGTCAATGAGAAATGACAACTGGGTGGTCGGGTCGTGTACAATGAGGCGACTAGGGTGCGTGGCAGCATTTGCCTCTAATTGCGGCCACGTCTGCCGTTTCCCTGAATAGGAAATTCACAAGGTGGTTTGCATTGGCGGGCCCGGTTGCCAAACTTCAGATGATACCAGCAGTACCGTGTGCTTCGACCTGTCGACGATGGCTGAGGAGTAGGGGAGCGAGGTCGAGACAAATGTGCTTCCAGTCGAGTAATTGTCTGGGTGATGTTGTCCAACTGTGACTGCAAGACTGAGGTACTTGGCTCCTGTATAGTAAGCACTTCGTGGTTTGATACGTCATGAACCTTGTCAGCAATAAGGGCGATATCATCAAGATTGCCCTGAGATACAGCTATAATAGACTGCATCTGAGATGGTAAACTTCTGATAAAAATAGATTGGAGGACTTCGTCGTTGACTACCCCTTCAGCTATGTTTCGCAGTTCTCGTAGCAATTGAGTGGGACGCTTGTCACCCAGGGACGTACCTTTCAGAAGGCGTGCAAGTCGTTTTTCTTGTGATTCCGCAAAGCAAGAAGTAAGGCGTTTTTTAAGGGTGTTGTAGGGGTCTGTCGCAGGTGCATTACGAATGATATCGGCTACCTGAGCGAGGACAGAGGTGTCGATGGAACCTACAACGTAATGGAATTTTGTCAGTTCCGTTGTGATGCCAGCTGTAGCAAATTGTGCTTCTAGCTGTGCAAACCAAAGAGCTGGATCTTCTCGCCAAAAAGAAGGCGGCTTGACCGCGACACGTGCGACAGCAGTGCTATCAGCTGCTGTCTCGGAGGGTGCAGTGCCATTTTCCTCATCCTCATGCGATTGCCTTGTTTCTGACATCGTCGGTGCCACCACTGTAGATACTGAACGTAGTATACTCAAAATATTTATTCAGTAACTAATACATGCGTTATGTCAGAATGACAATATCAACTAAAAACTAAACTATGTTGGTTTCCATGACGCGACGCCAAGGCTCCTACAAGGTCGTTATATTTCGGTCTTTCTACAATTTCGATAATTCAGACATGGAATTACGAGACATTTGTATTCGACGACGTATTTCAGGTTCTGAGCTTCCATTATTATTAATTAATGATCCCAGGTATACAAACCGATCAACGACACGGCAGTTTGCTATCTTCTTGAGTTCTAGACGATTATAGTGAGATCTGTCCACTACCACCATTTTCGTTTTAGTAAAGTTGATGCGAAGGCCGTATTCTGTACTTTTGTTTCGCAAACGTGTTAAGAGCAAATCGATATCTAGTTCAGAGGTGGCGAGAAGGGCAGTGTCATCTGCGAATCTGAGATTGTTCAGTGATACTCCGTTATTCCCTTTTCCCACTGAACTACAACTTTGCTCATTCTCTACGCGCCATAGGTGTTAAATAATAATGGCGAAAGGATACATCCTTGTCTCACATAATGAGCAATATAATAAGGGTCAGAGGATCCAGCATCAATCTTTACCAAAGTTTGGTTGTAATTGTATAAGCTAGCAACTAGAGAGACTAAATATTTAGGTAGACCCATGACTTGTAAAACTGTCCACAGTTTGTCCCAACTAACGCAGTCGAATGCTTTGTGGTATCAAAACATATATATATATATATAAGGGTTTGCAGTGCTCTAGATTTTTCGATGAGTTGCCGGCGATTGTGAATTTGTTCTCTAGTACCACTACCTCTTACAAAGCCAGCCTGTTCATGACAGATCTGAGATGTTAGGTATGATTTTAAACGTTCGTGAATAATATAAAGCATAACTTTGCTGCCGGTTGATATAACAGCCATTAGACGGTAGTTATCGCAGTTTAAAGACGACCCTTTCTTGTGCAGGGGTACCAGAACTGTAGTTTTCCAATCTTCCGGCCAGTCACCTAAGCGCCATACTGTCTCACCTATAAATTATTATTATTATTATTATTAATGCCTTTATTAATTTTTTATCAACTACAATAACAACATTCCACTTAACCCCTTTTCGCGCTATATTTGTGACAAACAAAATTATTGGTAGAAATGAATTGAATAATAATTATAATATTATAAAATTAAATAGAAAAAAAATCAACAAAAAAAACACCAGTTCCTTCGGCAGCTAAGCAAAAACAAAACTAGCTCTTGTAACTGCAGATAATAGGGCATTACGCATTCATACAGGACGTAACGCGCTTTGGCGAAGTTTCATTTTCAGTAATTTACTTTTAAAATGTTTAATATTAGAAGATTTGAGATCTAAGGGTAGCGAATTATATTTATTGACAATTTGGTAAGTAAACGACCGCTTAAACCGCTAATTTTGTGATATAAACATATAGCATGCAGCAACCTGCGATTAGACATATTTAACCAACGAATATCAAGCAGTTTGTGAGAGATATGGTCGAACTTTATCAAATAATAACACGGTTGAATTAAATAAACGTATATTGGCGAAAATATATAAACTGAACAGTACAGCTATAATATACAGACTAACTTAAAAATGCTAGCAACCTCGCTCAACAGCCTTCGAGGTGCCCCTTCTCGCTACCCCAATAAATCAGCCCTGCGCACAATGCGGAATGGGCAAAAGTTTCCAAATCCTCCGGCCGCCAAATTATGTACTACTTAATTCTATAGGAAATAGAAGTTGAATTGGGCGCTTTAAAATTGTTCCGTTCGCACACTTACGTAGCACGCACGCTCCTTGCCGTCACGTCCTAAAATCGTTTCTTTCACTATGCCTAATTTCCACAAAAGACGACGTTTGTCAACCCCATACACTAGCACTACATCGCTTTCTTTCACTGGGCACTCGAGCACATTAAAGTTCTGATGGGTTCCCCGTAGTAGCTGCAAATAGTCCTCTCGCCATCTTTTCCAAAAATAGTCCAGTGTCCTAATCCTTTGTTTCCACTGCTTTCTTAGCGCATTTCCTTTGACGCTTCCGTTGATGGATGGTATGGTAGTTAAGCCGGGACCTAACAAAAAATGTGCTGGGGCCAACGGTAGTGGATCCGTATGTTCACTGCCGAGGTACGTGAGTGGTCGTCCGTTAATTGTAGCTTCAATTTCTCTGCTTGCAAAAGAACGTTTCATGGCACAAATACTGGCTGTGGCACTCATGGTTAAAACGAGCTCCTGATGCACGGCTCCTATTACCGCACAGGTAAACAGAAAAATATAACACTTTTGTGTAAGGCCCTTTTCCTCGAAGTACAACGGCCCTGCGGAGTCAATGTCCGTTATTTGGAATGGTTTCGCTTGCTCTATTCGGTCCTTGGGCAATGGTGCAAACGGCGCCGATGCTGATTTTCCGTGTAACCTCTTACAAACGACACATTTCGATAACACCGATTTTATTAATTGTCTACCTCGAATTATCCAAAACCGTTTGCAAAGTTCACAAAGAGTGGCATTTACACCACTGTGGTGAACAATTCTATGAATTTTGGTAATCAATATCTTACTCAAATGTGCACTCTTCGGCAAAATTATGGGATGTTTAAGATCGAAGTTTGCTTCTAAATTCTGAAGGCGACCCTCCAGGCGTAACAGTCCGTCCTTGTCCAAAAGGGGTTTTAAAGTCGAAATACTGGAATCGCGCTCGACCGCACCAATTGTCTTCAGATTGTTGACCTCTGAAAGGTAAACCTCTTGCTGTGACTGCCTAAGTACACACCTTTCTGCACTTTCGATTTCGTCTAGCCTCAAATTTCCAATGTTTTTATTGGTTTTGCTTCTGCAATTTCCCGTAAATCGCAATACATACGCCGTTGTTCGCACTACCCGATCAAAGTCACTATATCTCGTAATTTCGCGAGTAGCTAAGTCCGCAGGATTTTCGCGACCTGGACAATGATACCGGCCTTGTAAGTTGTTGGACAGCGATCGGATCTCCCTTGTGCAATCAGAAACGTACGGCTTCCATTTGGAGGGATCTCCTTGATTGTCTTCATTCGTTATCCCTATGGTTTCCAAGTCCCATGGTCTTTCAACTGACGGCTCCGTGTTTGAAACTGTTGCGTGTAGCACGGTTTGTAAATTAACGGCAACTGTTGTGGCATCTACTGGGGTCGGTCCGTGTAACGTATATCCAAATTTGGTATTAACGGCTACTAGATGATCACTTAGGCGAAGATTTTGTCCAATAGTTACTACAGACCAATAGTTATCTGCGCCTATCAATAAGTTAATCCCTTCAAACATTAACGACCGATCAGTATCTTTAGGCACGTATTCCGCTAACTGTAAATGTTTATACTCTGCAACACTTTCACTTGGAATGTTTAAATTGTCCATACAAATT
This sequence comes from Agriotes lineatus, assembly GCA_940337035.1. Classification (NCBI taxonomy): domain Eukaryota; kingdom Metazoa; phylum Arthropoda; class Insecta; order Coleoptera; family Elateridae; genus Agriotes; species Agriotes lineatus. The sequence continues at coordinate 272,001 of CALNHX010000792.1, forward strand.
TCCGGCACTTCCACGGCCTCAATCGTTAATTTTTCATCCGTATATTGTCCCTTCAAAGTTATTAACACGCGATTATAAAGATTCGATGGTACCGGCCCATTGTTCCCGAAAGCGGCGATACTAACGCGATGTTGCCCTACTACTGGTAACCCTAAAATTCTGGAGACGTTTTCTTTTATAAACGTAAGCTGGCTACCACCGTCAAGCACTAAGCGGATTAGTTTCATCGAAGCACTTCCGTTACTCGCGTAAACACAGGCAGTTTGTAGTAACAGGCTTTTCTTTATGTTTGTCATCAAACTTGACACAGATGAAGACGGCGCACTGCCGGCACTTGTTTCCGGAAGATTTATTGTTGGTCCAGTTTTGCCCAGATTAACCCATGCTGGGTGGCACAATGTGGTAGCGTGTCTTTCTTTGCATTTCCTACAACTCAAGTATCTGTTTCGGCAAAACTTTGAACTATGGGATCCTTTTGTACATCGATAGCAGCGTCCACTGGCCCTCAGCATTTCTTTCTTCCGTTCCAAGGAAACATCTGCATCGAACCCCTCTGTCGGATGATCGCCTTTGCAAAAGAAACAGTTATTTATAGCTTTATTTTGGGTCGCCAGTAAACTTGACGCAGTTTCCTTGTAACTCTGTTTCTTGGAAGCTTCCGGCACCTTTCCTCTAAGATCTCCATCCGGCTTCAACGCCTGCTCTAAAGCTTCCAGTTCATTCTTGACAAACCTCAATAAATCACTCACTTGCCGATCGGCGTCTTCTTCTGTCGAGGCGGCACCTGACGCATTAGAACCACTTTCTTGGTGATCCAAAACTTTGCCCTTTGTTTATCTATAAAATCTTAGACGCAATTCCGTGGGTAACGATTTCATCAGGCTTGATTTTATGATAATGTTATATTGTGACTTCGAAACTTCCAGGATCGTTAAAGCACGCATAGCTGACGTAATCAAATTATAATTTTTGCGTAATGTAACTACGTCGTTTCTGGATTTCACTGGTTCAATTTTCATTATACTGTCGAAATATTGCTCGATCAGCCGTTCAGCGTTTCCGAACTGCTCTTTTAGGATACTCAAGGCTTCCTCGTAAAAAGCTCCCGACGGTGGAAATCCCTCTATTGTCTCTGCTGCCTTGCCTGTCACAGACATCCTTAAGTAGTTGAATCTATCTCCATTATTCAACTGATGGTTTTCGTGAACGTTAGATTTGAATTGCTCCCAAAAAGGAATCCAACTCTTTGGACTGCCGTCAAATTTCACCAATTCCAATCGTTGCAGCTTGACTACGGGATGAGGTCGTGATTCCTCCAGCGTTTCGTTTGTTGCATGTCGCGCATTTGCCCCAACTTGAATGGCTTCTGTGTGTGCTCTATCTAACATTTTTAATCTAAACTCAAGCTTAGACATCGTGGTTACCGCGACCTCTTCATACTCCATCTGCTTCTGGAATTCTTCTTCCAGTATTTCGGTATGGGAAGATTCTAATCGCCGGTCGATTTCCTTAAGATTGTCAGTCGCAAGTTTTAGCTTTGCCATCGCCGTATAAATGTCTTCAGCACCGTATTGCTCTGCTAGCAAACCGTTTACGTAGTTGATTGTTTTCGTTAACTGCGACCTGCACACCGTTCGTTTCACTTCCATCGCTGAGCCCGTATTTTAACCGCACGATTTGAATATTCGCGTTCGCGTACCACTTTAACTTCAGAATATTCGCGTTAGTGTTCAGTTTTATTTTCACTTTCCGTTCCGTTCCTTTCCCGGGTTTCGGCACCAAATATCAAATAATAACACGGTTGAATTAAATAAACGTATATTGGCGAAAATATATAAACTGAACAGTACAGCTATAATATACAGACTAACTTAAAAATGCTAGCAACCTCGCTCAACAGCCTTAGAGGTGCCCCTTCTCGCTACCCCAATAAATCAGCCCTGCGCACAATGCGGAATGGGCAAAAGTTTCTACAAACTTACGTATTCCAAATATTAACCTTAAGCATGTGTTCTGTAATCTTTGAATTTTTTCAGAATCAGCGTAAGATAAACAAGGACCATACACAGAGTTACAATAATTAAGTTTAGATAGAACTAAGGATTCACATAAAACTTTTCGGAGTTCCCGACTTAAGACGGACCGATTTTGATAAAGCAATCGTAGGGCGTTAAAACCACTGCTGATACATTTATTAATATGTGACGAAAATCGTAACTCTTCATCAATAATTAAGCCCAAATTTTTTGTTTCTCTAACTAATTTAAGTTCAGTGCCGTCAACATTAATTTTAATTTGAGATTCTATAAACACTCTGTCCATTTTTTTACAAATTAACATTAATTTCGATTTGCTAGGATTTAGTATTAATGCATGTAACCTTGCAATATCTAAGAGAGATTTTAAGTCTTCGTTTATTTCCTCACAACTTTTATGTATATCGCAGGAATAGAAATGTTTATATACCTGCGTATCATCTGCATATAAATGAGGGGAGGAATATTTAAAACAACAGACAAAGCGTGCTGTATATAAAGAAAAAAGTAAAGGCCCTAAGATCGAGCCTTGAGGTACTCCTGCTGTGACATCTACAAATTCGGAGATATTATTTTTGTAAAAAACTGCTTGGCATCTGTTGGTTAGGTAATCAGACAAGAGTGAAATTGCATTCGGTTCTAAACTAAAATGAGAGAGGATATATAGTAACACGGAATGATTGATTGTATCAAATGCCTTAGAAAAATCGAGTAAAACTAATATAGTTGCCATTCCACGATCAAGTGCCCTGAAGATGTCGTCAGTTATTGTAAGAAGAGCACTATTGCAGCTATAACCCGTTCTAAAACCCGATTGCACCTCCGGTAGAATATTATTTAATTCAATATATTCACGTAATTGCGTATCCATTAGTTTTTCGATAATTTTTGAAAAACTGGTAACATGCTAATAGGACGGAAATCTTTGAAATCTTTTGGCGTATTTACTTTGGGAATTGGTATAATGTGAGCTTTTTTCCAAGTGGTAGGAAAAACAGAATTAGAAAAGCAAAAATTTATGATATGACTTAAAAAGGTAAGATAAATGGGACACACAACTTAATCATATCTATATTGACTCCATCAGATCCAATAGCTTTAGTGTTTATTGAATTAATTACTTTTAAAATGTCAATTTCATCAACCGGCAAAAATTTAAATTTATTTTGTAGTTCTGGATTCAAATCTTGATAAAACGGGATTATATTATCAACTTGTATTTTTAGCTTCGCAACTGATTTAATGAAATAATTATTAATTTGAGTGCAGTCGGACAGATGACTTGGAAGTTCAATAAGATTCCTGTTTTTTCCAATATTTAAAAGGCGCAGATCTTTCCAAATAATGTGCATGTTTTTGTTTCTGAATTGTGTTTCAAAGTAATTCTTTTTTTCTTGTCTGCACACTTGTGTTGTTAGATTGCGCAATTCTTTATAGTGGTGCCAAGCTTCTGCAGTTCGGGTAAATTTTAATTGTGACAAAGAGTTATCTCGCTGTTTCATTAGCAGTTTTAAATTATGAGTGATCCAAGGCGCCGGAGGTTTTGATATACGCTTAGTAATTAATGGAGCATGAATTTCAAAAAGTTGTAAAATGTTATAAGTTAATAGTTGCACCTTTGAATCTACGTCTGCCTGGTCATATACAGGGTGAATGAGACCACCCGTATCAGTATTTTTTTTTAAGAACGGTGAGTCGTAGAGAGTTGGGATAAAAAAAATTATTATAAAAGTCATACTAAAGAATCGAATGGTGATATTATTATTTCTCGAAAAAGTCAGCATCACGAGTAGTTTTGTCAACAATGTCCAGAACTCCAAAATTTTAAATGGCACCATAAGTCGAAAAACGTATTGTTGAAAAGATCTTTAAAAAAGAAGAAAGTTTTGTAGGAAAAATTATTTTACTACTACCACCCCTTTTAAGTAATATTCGATTAAAGTTATTAAATTTGAAATTCGTTGTTAACAAACAAAATTGAAAAGTCGGCTTTTAAAATCTAGTTACCGAATTAAACAATATTACACACACGTTTTAATGTCAATAACATTTTGAACACTTTTCAATTTTGTTTGTTAACAATGAATTTCAAATTTAATAACTTTAATCGAATATTACTTAAAAGGGGTGGTAGTAGTAAAATAATTTTTCCTACAAAACTTTCTTCTTTTTTAACTATCTTTTCAACAATAGGTTTTTCGACTTATGGTGCCATTTAAAATTTTGGAGTTCTAGACATTGTTGACAAAACTACTCGTGATACTGACTTTTTCGAGAAATAATAATATCACCGTTCGATTCTTTAGTATGACTTTTATAATAAATTTTTCCACGTGTCAGCCTATCCGAACGCGCAAAATTGTAACCTGCTATCTTTACAATGTCACTTGATAAATAAGGTTTTAGCCACGTTTCTGAAACAGCAATAATATCGAAATTAGAGGAAAGGATTAAATCACTAAATTCAACTATTTTAGCGGGTAAAGATCGTATGTTTAAATGAGCCAATTTAAGACTACCGTTGGACATGGTGTAATAATAAAAATCTGGTGTGATACACTCACACAACTTCCTTTTACAGTGATCTTATAATTAGTCAAAAATTTCGATTTTAATTTTTAACCATTTGTTAAAAATTTTCAAAAATTACAAATTCTACAAAAACGGTACAAAATCGAGTGTTAGTTAAAGAGACAAATTTTCTCTAGAATTTTAAGGTGAATTCAAAAATGTAATAATATACCGGGTGTTTTATTTAAAATAGGAGTTAATAAAAAAAATAGAAAAAAAAACAAAAGAAACCCACTTTAGAAGTATTCAACTGGAAAATCACCTATCTCACATCAATACACATTAAAAATGTAAGAAAAATGAAAAATTTAAAAAAAATCGTTAGAGCCGTTTTTGAAAAAATAAAAAAAAACTGAAAAATCACAAGAGTAAACACCTACTTCCGGTTATGCGATTTTCTTCAAAAGCTTGCTGTCTCATCTACATAGTACACAAAACTTATATATGAAGTTTCAATGCCATATACCTCTTTTCGTTTTTGAGATATTCTGTTCACAGACACACACACAGATAGACACAGACAGACAGACCAATGAAAAAAAATATGTTTTTTGGGATCAGGGGACTCTAAAACGTGAAGATCTGTTGAAAACTCAATTTCGAATTTTTGGGGTGAATCCAATACTTCCTTTATAGTAGTAAAAGGAAGTAATAATGAAATAAGAGGAAACTAATTTTTAAAAAAAATTAATGAAGTTCGATTGATTTAGAGAAAAAGCAGCTTGCGCTCAGCCCTGCAAAACAACTCAGTAGAACGTATGTAAATACAAAAAAAAAACATGTAGCATCATAAAATAGATAAAATTAATATTAATACCAATTGATGTCACAGTTGAAGAGCTCAAATTCAAAAGGATCCAATTACCATATTTGATTATACAGAAAAAAATACGAAAAAAATGCTCTATATGCGTAGTAACACTTAAAGGAAACATTTTGGCACTTCGGCCTTCCCGAACTGACACCCTTCAACCATTTCTAATGTATGGCAATATGTAAAATAATATAGTAATTCTATTTGGCCATAGTATCCAGTTAAATAACAATTAAGTTTTACTAACTCAATATAGTATTCAAAATTTTTTTAACAAAAAATGAGTTTAGGATATAACAAAAGTAAACAATTTAGCAAAATTAATAGAAATTTAAACATTTTAGCAACTAATTCTGCCCTTGAGATTCTGAGAGTCTCTTCATTTCTTTTGTGTTACTTATATAGGAAACAGAGTTGTTACTTTTGACACAGATTTTACCATCAATCGTCCACACACTTGTTTTACCAAACTGTGCGATAGCACGACGCAAAATATCAAGTCGTGTTTTTGTTAAGTCCTCTCTTATTTTATTTTTTTTATTTTTATTTTAATTAAATTTGTCCAACAGAAAATCCAATTACAGGACAATATAATAAGCTAAATAAAATTTAACACAGTTATTCGGCGTATTAGTATAAAGACATAGGCTAGAAATAAAGATATCAGTTATTAAGGAAATACACATAAGCAAAAATTTACATAATAAGAAATAATTCAGATAGATAATATAAAGATCTACATCTAATAATTATTGCTATAACCTATTAATTTAAATTAATTTTGTAATTCTAATCGAGAATCACAAGCTACCTTCATAATTTCTTTTAACGTGTTTATGTTAATATCAACCCCACTGCATATGATATTGTAATTTTTACACGTAAAGAACAGTGGCGACCTCAACAAAATATTGGTCCGGTTATGCATGAGATAAAAAGTTACATATTGTCTGGTATTAACGCTTGGAATCTTAAAACAAAGTTTCTGTAGAAGATAAGAACAGTCAATCTGATTGTGCAATAATTTATAAAGAAAAGTAAGGGCTATGCGAATTCTTCGAAATTGACAGCTTTGTACTTGAAAAGTATGTAAGAAAACATTTTGGTCAAGACCTCTAATAGGAAACGTTCCAAAGGACTTGAGCCAAAGATATTTTAAAAATTTTCTTTGAATATTTTCAATCATGATGGTATAACAATCGTAATACGGATTCCAGATAAGGGCACCATACTCGAGTTTAGAACGCACTAAACTGATGTACAAATTTTTTAGTGTTAAGATACTTTTAAAACTCTTGCAGTTTCGAATAACGAAACCTATAAGTTTATAAGAAGAAGACGTAATCTCCATGATGTGGTAGTTGAAAGTAAATTCAGAATCAAATACTATACCCAAATCCTTGGCACGTTTACAACATTCTATGGTAGTAGCATTAATTGAATACGAGAAAGTGACAGGCAAGACTTTGCGAGTAAAGGTGATTGATTTACATTTATTAATATTTAAAGATAGTTTATTTGTTATACACCAATTAGAAATTTTATCCAACTCAAACTGAAGGGCCACACAATCTTTATACGACTGTATGGGTGCAAATATTTTCTCCTTATAAAGAAAGGAGAATTTTTAAGTTGCTTTTTATTCTTGAAAATTCAATTACGGGTTTTATAACAAGCACAGGTCTGTTTTTACCTTCACTATTATACCCCACTCTATGGCAACGGTCTATATCTTGCGCTTTGACATCTATGGCTAGCTTATCTTTGATAAGCATCAACACTTTTTCCTCGACCGATTCTTGCGCAGTTTCCAGAAGTCCAAAAAACCTAAGGTTATTCCTTCTAGTGTACTGTTCGAGGGAATCTACTTCATTAATCAACAGCTCTTCTTTTTGTTTCATTGTACTAATCACATTGTCAATCTTCTTAGTATTTCCTTCTAGTGCGGTAATACGACCCTCGATCTTCTCAAGTACACCATTTGAGATACTGGTTGTTAGCTTATCCACGAAGTTTTTGTCGTTCCACAGTTTTTCGACGGCCATGGTCACCGCTGCACTAACGATTTGGTTAATGTCGTCAATCTGGTCCCTCATGAACGGCATATTTGACTGTAATGCGGAGTAGGTGCTGATTATTACCAAATAAATTGTAAACCCCTGAGTGTGATGCGGTTGAGGACAACAAGCTGCATACGTCTACTCGTCACGACGGTACATATATACATGTAAGATATCATTGGCTTCGGCAATAAGCATTGTATAATTTCAGAAGTGATTCCATTAATACCGACTGATTTATCACTTTTCAGTTTTGATATAGCACTAACTACCTCTTTTTTTAAAAATGACGACTCATCGGTAATATTAAAAGGAGCACAATGATCTTGTATTCTTTTTCCGTAAAGCTTTTCACAGTATTGCTTCCAGACATTGAGAACTTTGTTATGGTCATGTACATCAAATACCTTTCTCGTTTTTTATTGCCCAAGTGCGTGAGTTAAATTTATGGGTTAGTATTTTAATTTGTCTGTATAGAACATGAGTGTTGTTTAAATCTGCATGCTTTTGGATGTGCTTACATGTTTCTGTAATGTAGTTTGTTTTTGTCTTTTCGACATGTCTGTTCTAGAGCATTTAATGCGGTTAGATCACACGCTTTCAATTTCCTACGTTGATTGACCGCGTTTTCCTGGTCACCTAGTGCTGTTCCATACTTGGTAGGTTATTCGCTTCCGGGTGCTTTACGGCGGTTATTAATTTATCTTTATATAAACTCCATTGATCGTCGTAAGATAAGTTAGCCCACGAACCCTGATCAGAATGTAAGAGTTCGTTTAGTTTACTCTGAAAAAGACCTTGATTATGGACTTCTAAACGACGAGTATGTTTGCTCTTAAAACAGAACTTCAGCTTAAGACTTAATTTGCCAACCAACCACTGATGATCACTTCCGCAGTCAGCACCTGGAAATGTCTTCACATTAAGAGCAGAGGATTAGCTACTGTTATATATGAGAATACAATCAATCTGATTACGGTAACCTGTTGGTGACGTCCAAGTGTATAAGCGTCTGACTTGTTGTTTAATCATTGTGTTCATTATCGCTAATTGATTTCCAACACAGAACTCAATAAATTTTTCACTACTAGAATTTCTCATACCGGTACCATAATACCCAACGGTTTTAGATATGTGATGATCAGCTGCTGTAGCGCATTAAAAGCACAAAAACAATTTTATTGTTTTACAACTAACAAATGTTAGAATTCTTCTATTTATTTTAAAATAATATTACTTAATAATAAAATCTTACAATTTTTTTAATAAAAATAGTACTCAAATGCTGTTAGCTCAGTTTGAAAATTCTCACCACCGTCGGCTTAAATTCTTAATTTCTAGCGTCCAACTCCTTCTTGCAGGAGAAAGAGCAGTCGATCACAGATGCTGCATATGTGTGGTATGTAAAGACAACCGTTTTGTGAAGCTCTCTATTGCGCTAACTAGACAAATTACAACGATTGTGGTTTCCAAAATATAATCTATGCATCTGAATCACTTTTCGAATTAAGGACACGCACTATATCGTTGTACTATTTACGGTTTCGCAACCAACCTGTAAAGTAAAGCTCGAGGCCGACGCCGTCCTGAAAAAAACATTTCGTTTATCCTGCGTGGATTTACTCTAAATGCCCGTAGATAATATTCGACCTGCCGCTGTCCATTCTGTATTTTACTGCTGAATAAGCTCTGAAAGGTCCCCTATAACAATGCTTATTAAATTGAGAATTTGACTATTGTCTGAATTTAAAGGAGAAACTGTAAAACCCATTTTAATGTGAATATAAAACCATTGTAAATTGTATATGAAAAATATCAATACTGGCTGCAAAAGGCTGTCAATATTATTGACGAATCGAAATTAGTGTTAAACGTTGTTATAAATATAATGAATTTTACAAATTAAAAATTAAATTTAACAACTAAATATTATTAATAAATTAAAAGCATTAACCATTTTTCGACTAATCGTCCAAACTTATAAGATTATGCTAGTTTTTAATGGAAAATAACTACACCCGTTTGTTAAAAATAATCTCGGAAAAAATCGTGTCCCACAGTATACGAAATAAATATTCGACAATCGAAAAAGTAGTTTTACTTCTGCAAATATTTTCTGCTCCCAAAGAACGCCATATTCTAAATCGCAAAACTTCCAAATACAAAATTAAATTGAAATTGTATAGTCCTTTGATGAGCTATAGGTCATACCAACGAGGTCAATCACTCTTAAGACCTTCCGGGTAGCATTAGTGTTGTTATTTGTACACAGTAAATTCTTCCCGTTCTCAAAAAAATGTGTATCGTTTTTTTTTTGGTCTGTATTCAAATGTGGGTTCAAAACTATTTAGAAACAACTGGGAATCGCAGGCTTCTGATTTGAATAGTCATGCCAATTGTAAGAAATGAGCTGCTGGAACGGGTTAATAACTTTTGGCTAATGTTTGTTTTTTGTGATTTCTTGATTATATTTAGTAGACCATTGCTATAGTTTTGTTTATCTAAGTGTAATGCAGATGAAGATTTTAAATATAAATAAAACATTCGAGTACTCATTGCAGGGTCTTCCAGTGTCAATTTAAAACACCGAAAGTTGTCTTTACTTCTACATTTCACATATCAAAACTAATCGGTCTGCACAACCATTTTCTAAAATATGGTAATGGATGAAGGAGACAATTCAACTGAAATTATATACTAGAAGAGTTTTCATTTTTGTCGTGTGTGCTAGTATTGCTTTCACTAAAGCTTGTTGTATTATAATCGAGCTTTGTGACTGCGATACTAGTACCTACCGCTTATAACACGACGACTTTCGAAAGTCGAAAGGGTGTGAGCAAGTGGGCATCCCTTTCTTTCGGAGTTAAGTTACCCAAGTCTCATTGGAAGCGCTAGTCGCAAGTAGCGGTGGTTGAAACTGGCTGACTAGTGAAAATTACAAATTTATTTGAGCAGCCTAATCGAGCTAACCCTAGCGCTAACATACGGTTTCAAAAATATCGAAAAGGATTCTTAATACTAGGCGCAACGAGCCTTCAGCCTCGGAGAAGGAGCCTAATCAAGTTGGCAGAAACCCGCCCAGGCGTCGTCAGATATGAACGCCAGAGCTAGAAAGCAAACTGTTTATCTTTATAAAGCAGCTTCGTCAAACTGAAGAGGTTCCATGATGCGACGCAGGCTCTGTGGTACGGGGCACAACTGGTGTTAAACTTCATGTCCCAGCAGAATCTTAGTGACCAGGTAGTCGTCTCAAAAGTCAGACGCTCAGTAGCGCGTCGAACAACCAGAGAAGGCAACGCACCCTCTCCTGAACCACCTCAAATGAAGAAAGAGCAAGTGAGAGATGTTTTTCAGCTACACTGGGCACTATCAATGATTGCAACATTAAAGTACATCGGAAGTGTAGACCGAGAGGCGAAGACCAGGATCAAATGGATGGCATTTGGGAAATTATTTGACCCCTGATCATAATCTGTTAGACGTTAGCTGTGCTGTATACGTAAAGGCCACTATTTTTTGCACTAACTCAAAACTGTCCACTGCCCGTCTAAGCACGAGAGACGTATACAGTAGTTGAAGAGAAAGGTGGCGGTTATAAGATGAGAAGCATCGAAACTTCAATGTATGATGGATGTCTTAAGAGGCAATATCCGCTCAACTCCTAAATTCAAGCGTCTTATCAGAATGTAACCATTTCTTTATGAAATATCTTCTTTGTTGCATACTTATCCTTTAGAAATACTTGATGTAGTTTCCTCCTGGCATAAAAATATCTAGTGTAGGTAAAAATGCACTAGCAATTCTAGTTATACTAGTACATTTGTCTAGTTTAGTTCATATTCAATCAGAATTTATCTAGTTCTCATTAACGAAGTATGGCAAAACTAGTTTAGGCTGGCCAGTTTTAGTTTACCAGAAGTGGGAGGAGTCACGTATACATCAAGTTATAATAATGTAGCTAACAATTACCTACTACATTAGTTAAGTTATTATTGACAGCATGTATATATAATTTCATTAATTACTAGCTAGATACCAGGCCTTCGCTCGGGCTACACACGTTTTTAAAACTTAAATCAAGTCTTGAGTGCCCCTCCCCCCTTCTCCACCAATACTCTAAACTAGTGATTCCCAAAGTGGGCGATATCGCCCCTTGGGGGCGCTGGAACGATCCAGGGGGGCGATAGTAGGCTCGGGTGCATTTGGGGGACGGTGAATAAAAATAAAGGGGCGGTGAACGCTTAAAGAAGGAATAGAAGATTTAGAAAAATTATTCGTACATTTTTCATCTGTTGTGTAACATAGTGTAACATTATTTTCCAAATAAACACACAAAATGCAAGTTACAGATTTATTTATTCCATGAAGACCATTTACCATTATTAAATGTTCTTATTCTTCTTCATACCATTTATTACTTTATTTATTCAGTCTGTTTATTCTCCGTTTCTTTAATTTAATTTATCATACCCTTTAATACACCATCCAGAAAGTAAATACCATTATAATAAAGGGCTTTTATTATTCAAATTTGCTTTTACTCAAAATACAGGTTACAAATTCAGAAAAGATTTGTTTATTTTAAAAATATCATTTTCTCTAGCAATAATAATCTATACAAAATTTCTATACGGTATTGTATTATAACATTTCATAATTGGCTTTTTCAGATAATCATTTGAGTTTGGCTTTCACTTTAGTTATTCCGACTGTCAGTTAATACCTACAAATTAAAATCTAGCTCTGATGTTACCAAACAACTATCCCAACTAAATCATATAAGTTGACCTCGGACCTTTTTAATAAACTATTCGCAATTTAACAGTAACTGTATCTAATGTATCATTCATTAAACAATTCTCAAATATTTATGTTGTACTTTTAATGTATAAATCCTTCCTTGTACTTTTTAATTGCTAATTAATTTATTATCATAACTCTATAATCAAGCAGAACACTTCCCAAGGTCAAATAAATCAACTCCTGGTCTATGTGCTGTTACACATGTGGGCGGCGTCTTGATATTAGCAGCGTTGCCAGACCTGGTACAATTCTAAGAATCTGGTACATTCTGAAACCGTTTCCTACAAAAGTACATTTTTAAAACGGGCATGCGCTCAGTCTGGCAACCCTGCATATTCTGACCCGAGTCGTGCCGACCTACCGATGCCATTGGTGACGTAACCGATCCTTGCCGTTTATGTTTGTAAAAGTGTGGTTAAAGTTTACAAATGGAAACAAAATTTATTTTATGTACAAGAATCTGATGAAATCGAAAATACTGCAACGTGCATCCAAATGGAAGGTGTATAAGTCAATGATAAGGCCAGTGATGATCTACGGGTGCGAGACGTGGTCGTTAACAATGAGAGACCAAAACGCACTACGAACTGCAGAAAGAGCAATAATGAGGAAGATATGGGGCCCAG